>CASHTC010000442.1:105000-107500 GCA_949357725.1 Hyperoplus immaculatus
TCGTCTTCAAACAGCGAGAGCTTCAGTCTGGAAGAAAGTCAATAAAAAATCATCAGAAGATGTTCCTTTTTCTTTATTTCAAACCTTCAGCAAGACATTAAAGGTGCAGTGTGTAATATGACATCATCAAGAAAGTTCTACAAAGTTCTAGAATGCAACGCTCCCTGGGTAACCCCACCCCTTTAGAATAATAACAGAAGCTACAGTGGCCACCTCGTTGACTTTTTATTTTCTGCTTAACATTTACCTTTAGTTTAAACAATGTCCTTAGAAACCTGTTAAGTATAGTACGCCATTTTAATTAATCTTTTGTTTGTGAGTGTCATGGTCTGTCTATGTCTTGTCTTGGTGTTACCCGGGTTTCCTGTTTTATTTTGGTACGTCTGTATTGTTCCTCCCCATGTCCTGTCAAGTTTCCCTCCTGTGTGATTACTGCTCCCTCCCCTGATGTGTTGCACCTGTCCCTCGTTGTCTGCCCTGTCTTGTGTGTGTGTATTTAACTCCCAGTGTTTCTTTGTTCCCTGTCTGAGCATTGTTCCTGATGGTGAGTCTTTGCCTTCTAGTTTAAAGCGGCTCCGAGTAACATTTAAATATCTTTTAAACAGCCACATGTTTCCTCTGATAATCATAAATTACCTTTAACAGCAAACGAGACCATCAGTGCAAAGAAAGACGTTTTTAAATAGTTTTTATTACTGCTTTTGGTCTGGTCGCACACCCAGTCCGATTTTCGGTTCACGCGTGCATGCTCTATGGTCACATATCCGTATTGGTCGCAGATTTCAGTGTGGTGCAGCAACGCGATTTGAGAAGCCTATCACTCCAGGTGAGGGAAGGGGAGCGGGAGCCTTGTTTGAGACAGTTATTTGTCGTCATAATGACTGATAACGTGGCTGAACCATCAAAGAAAAAAATTAAAAATTAAGAAAAGCTAAAAGGGAGAGTGATATAGGCTACGGGCGGGACGAGGGCGTTGCCAAGCAACGTATACAATTTCACGAGAGTGAAACTAGACTGCAGTGTTTACTCCTAAATGAATGAGCGGTTGGTACTAACACAAAGTTTGCTTTGCTTCACCATCATCAGATAACCATTATCTGAAATAGTCATTATTTACATCAACAACACAAACACATTACCTCATCGTGATCCATACTAACTGCCGTCTCTCGTTCATTCGCTTTCTGTGAGGAGTCGGACACGTAATCTTTCAGCTCCGTGAGAGAGAGTAGTTAGGTGACACTGCTGCAACAACTCATTGCAATCAGGTGCGTGTGTGGCAGTGACTGGCATTAGTTGATGCTGTGTCACTAACCACTCTCACAGAGCCGAAAAGAGTCCTCACACTTTCAACACAGGGACATGCTCTATATTGCTCCCTTCTCAGTTCACACTAACGCGCCTGGCACGCGCTAGTAAACAGCTTTGCGACAGTGGGCGTCGTAAAAATACTACCGCTTTTGTCCAAAGGGGACGCCAACGTGCCATCTTACTCGTAGTGGCTTTAACTTTCTGCATCTGGGTCCTCCTTGCTTGCTTGCTTGCCTGTCTGCCACTTACCGTAACAGTGAGTTCAATTTTTATTTTGTTTGTGTGTGTGTATGTTCTCAAAAAAATTTAAAAAATCCATAAATAAAGTATTCAATAAAACGTATTCTGTGCCGGATGTTTTAAATGACAAATATTTGCCTTAGTGAATGTGTGCACTGCAGTGTTTGAGTTGGATTATATTGGGTGTGGGATTGGCCACTAGTCACATGGCATGACATGAAAATAAAATGTTCATTCATTCATATAAGGCTTTATAACCCTGCGTTCCGAATCGCATACTCTTTCTTTTTTCTATTCTACATACTACATCCGACGATAAAAAGAATCTAGTTAGGATGCAGTAGGCATACTATTGGGACATACTTGAACTCTTTTATTTCATCATAACATGGCTCCTTGATCTTGCCTCTTGCTTTTATATCCGTCTCATCCCCGTTTGTTTTCATATGGAGGCTTCGTCGATGTGACGTCACTTCACGTGCGCACCGGATTGTGGGTCAGAATCGCCCAAATAGGATGCAGTTTTCAACACTAACAATCTTGGCCGCACGAAGTAGGACATCCGGGTACTTCTAACCATCCTAAATCTGGCCACAAGAATCAGGACATCCTAAATCTTTTTTCTACCAAACTATATAGTAGAAAGTATGCGATTCGGAACACAGGGAAAGTGTTACACAGCCTAGGTTCTGTAAACTGGTATGCTGTTGGCTTAGGTGGTCCCCATGTGTTTACATACCAGTTGACAGAGCCTAGGCTGTGTATAACTGTAACACTGGATATGTTTTACAGCACACACACACAGTACAGACAGGTAGTGGATCATGAGGAGATATTCACTGATATTGAGAAAGTGATTTTGACAACAAGCGTTCTCCAGAATCACTGACTACACCTTTAATATAATATATAGGCTACTTGTCATAAATGCATGATAGTACACATTTAA
>CASHTC010000442.1:122500-130000 GCA_949357725.1 Hyperoplus immaculatus
CCATATTTTCTCCCATGAGGTTAAAACATGGATTGTAAGTATCCAGTCTAGTAAACATTAGCTTAGCTCTTTAACAGTTTGTTTTATAACTTTTGATCAGTGTTGCCACAGTTACTTTGAAAAAGTAATCCGATTACTGATTACTCGTTACTCCTTAAAATAGTAACTTAGTTACTTTACTGATCACTTGATGTTAAAAGTAACTAAGTTAGATTACAAGTTACTTTAAACGTTACTTTACAGGTTTTGAAACCCATATATCTCAGTTTAAAACATGCACATATCAAGAATCATTGAAAATATATAAAATAAAGCTTGTAGGCTAGTAGCCTATAGGCATACTGTTTTCAAAATAATAAAAATTATGGTTTGAAAAATGTAATAAAAAAAAACTTTTTCCCCCCATGAAAATAAATGCATTCCTCCAAAGTGCAAAGACAGTAGCAGTGTCTTTAAACTTCACGTGCTTGGCCCTTCACTCTCATGCATTAATTTGACTTTTCTCTGCGATGTCTCATGTGTTGATAGACTGGGGCTGTGTCTCGATTCAGGGGTTGCGGTCTACGAAGGCTGCATTTGAAGACCGATTGCGTCATAGCGGCGCGCAAAGGCTGTCCCGTTTGCAAGGCTCCTTGCAAGGCTCCTCATATGCGGTCGTGAAATGCAGCCTTCGTTTCACGGTTTTGAAGCAGTTTTGAAGGCTGCATCAGATGTATCCTTCGTGGCCCAACATATCCCATGATTCATTGCGTTTTTTTCAGAGATGGCATACAATAAAATAAAAAATAACAAAACAGCAACGTGTTGCTCCATCTTCTTAACTTTTATCTTCCTTTCTTTTTTTCTTGTCCTTTTTTTTCTTTTCGTCTGGTAGGCAACTTCTTTTTCTTTTTTCCTCCGTTGACAGGGCTGTCTCCGTTGGCAGCAATCAGGGTTGCTAGGCAGCACAGGAGCGGCGAGTCGTCACGCAAGGTAACGGCTTGTTACGCAAACTGGAAATGCTCGTAAACCGAGACCTGCGGAGACTATGGCCGTGTCCGAACTGCCATACTAGCGTCCTACATCCTACATACTCACCATCTATATACTGCATACTCTCTACTCAAAGATCGATTGTGTATGCGAGCTGCGTCGAAACGTTCTCAGTTGAAGTATACTCAAGCAATGAAGAATTTCTTCTTCTTCTTATAAGATTCAGGCAGTTTAGACGCTGTTAAGCTTATAACCGCCCTCTACAGGTTAGATATTGAACTAGATTTTTACAGTCCTGTGTTCATCATCTGTGTTTTAGACCTCTTGTTTTATAATAATTATATTTTGAGGCGGAGGATCCCTCCGACGCTCTCTGTCCGGCTCATCAGCACTCAGCTGTCTGTGAGTTGAGCTGGACGAGCCGCGGTGTGTGGAACAGCGATCTGTTCTAATCTCTCTCCACTATCAGACTCACTTCACCCATTTCACTTAGTGACTCTAATGTTGTTAGGTATTTATCTTCATCTCTTATCTATTGTAAGAGTTTATGCATGACTGCACGTACATCTGTCAGATCGCGGAACCCCAAACAATGTTGTTGCCTAGCAACTTGCTCGAAAATATTTCATTTTCCTGGGCGGGTAGAATTGACCCAGTGCATTGTGGGGCGGTTGAGTAGGAAAAGTATACAATCGATTCATATAGAGCTGTTAAGCGGAAGTGCTTTACTTCCGGGATATGGGACCTCTCGGCTCGAAAAATTACAACGGTAGTCAATGGAAAGAAATGTATTATTTTCTGGTCCCAGTCATGAAATGCCTTCGATTACACATATGTTTTGTATGGATTTAGATGGTATTTTTTCGTGCAAAGAATGGAACAATTTAGCGAGTAGAAGCTGGATACGGTCAGGTTTTGTGCAGAGCGCTTTTGTGGACTACAGCTCTTCGCTGCTCTTGACACTTGTGATATACGTCACCACCACTCACACCCGCTTAGTTCAGAAACATGGCTGTGTCTTTAATGCACTTTACCGCCTTCTTTCAATGACAAGACAAAAGTCTTCAGCGTGGCGAAAACCACAACACAAGTGGACATGTGGAGAGTTTCAATTTCTCGAGTGGGGAGATTGTTGCCGTTGTCCACGCCAGCCATTAGCATTAGCACTGTCCGTCGAGAAGTGGAGGGAATGTGTTGAGGTGACGTCACAGAGGCGACAAAACTTGTAGTTGTTCTCGTAACATTTTTTCAAAAGCCGTTAGACGAATAATCATACAACATACCGTCAAACTCTTCACATTAAAAATGATCATTTAGACCCATACAAAACATATATGTAATCCAAGGCATTTAATGACTGGGACCAGAAAATAGTAGATTACTTTCCATAGACTCCCATTCATTTTTTTTCAGCCGAGAGGTCCCATGCCCCGTAATTCCGCCACTTCCGCTTAACAGCTCTATAGGTCCATGATTCATACCCAAAATCTTCCCGGAAGTTAGTACTCATCCGGGAATTTCTCACATACCCAAACTCGCATACCCAACCGTCACATACTCAAATTGAAGTCAAAATGAGTATGAGTAGGACGTTAGTACGGCAGTTCGGACACGGCCTGTCTCATTTAACAAGGCTCGTTGGCCTTAAAACCAGCCTTAAAATCGGCCTTCATAGGCTATAGCCTTCATAGACCGCGAGACTGCGTCCTACCAAGGCTGCAACCCCTGGCCTGAATCAAGACACAGCCACAGGCACACACACACGCTGCATGTCAGAGACGAGGGGCGCTAGCAAAAAGACGAGAGGAGCATGTTGGAGCGTTTAGAGACACATGCGCGCACATTTATTTACATTAAATCGCAATCGCAGTCATTTGTGCATTTATGTAAAATGTTTCTCTAAGGAAAATGACAGAAAAAGTAACGCACAGTGACTTTGATGAGTAACTTTAATCTGATTACTGGTTTGGAGATAGTAACGCGTTAGATTACTCGTTACTGAAAAAAGAGGTCCGATGCCGGTTACCGGGATCACTGCTTTTGATGTACTATGTTGAGAGACAGACAGACAGACAGATACAGACAGACAGACAGACAGACAAACAGACAGACAGACAGACAGACAGAGCCAAAACAACCGGTGATATTGACTGTGTAGTACATATATATGATCTTGTAATAACTGGGGTTTCCATGGTGGCTCTTCGAACCCCAACACAATTCAGAGCCGTTTTATTTAATGTTTTTGAATCAACATTAAACAGTTAGTGCACGTGAGCTCACCTGAGGTCCGCGTGGGCTCCGGCAGGTCATCAAATAGATCCATTCTGTGTTTATTAGATATGTAAACAAACAGCGAACCAGCTAACTAGCCTAGCCTAGCTACCTGTCTGCAATACACAGTCTGTGGTCTTCTGCACCTGCGCAGATCGGCGCGTGTGTGTGTGTGTGTGTGTGCGTGAGCTGACAGGTTCATATAAGTTCACCAGCGGTCCACATGTTCAGCACGTTCATTTAAACTAAATAGAAAAGCGTTTTTTATTGTTATTTTAGCTCAAGAAAGAAGCTTTCGGGGAACTGTCACTTTAGCTCCAGATGCTAGCTGGGGGTTAGCACTACGTCACAGGACATCTCCGGCCACAGCTGCCTTCAAAGTAAAAGCCCAAGTAGAACATCTTTAAAATAATGATAATTTTTGTGAATTAAAAGTTTAAAGGTGCACTGTGTAATATGACATCATCAAGAAAGTTCTACAAAGTTCTAGAATGCAACGCTCCCTGGGTAACCCCAACCCTTTAGAATAATAACAGAAGCTACAGTGGCCTTCAAGGACAAGAACAATTCTAAATTTTAAACAATGCACCTGATGACATTCCAACCAACATGGATGCCTCCATAAGACTTGCCTGCTCAATGTACAAAATGTAATATTAATATTTGGAATTCTCCGCTCAGGAAGATAATTCAGATTATTGGCAGAGGTGATTTTACACCAATGAGGACATATTTATGAATGAGGATATTGATTCTAGCTAATAACTTACTTAAAATGTTACACAGTGTCCCTTTAACAAAAAAGTTTGTCCGTTCTCCTGCTCTTAGTAGCTGCTCATGTTCTCCCTTAAACTACATTTTATTTTCTCAGGATACGTAAAAAAATAAATGTAATATAAAATTGTCATTAAAGAGGACCTATGATGCTTTTTGACTTTTATGACCTATAAACGTTGTTATGATGATTCATAGTCATGCTTAACCATACTAGATTATCAAATAATGACTTACATGCATTTCGACATATTCCCTGCTGACCGTCTGGGGTGTCTGTGCAGAGCACTAAACACTATTCTAGCCAGTCGAGAAGTCACGTGTTCAAAGCGGTCTACCCTTTCATAATTTGTGACGTCGCATAAAACTTTGTGACGTCTCCACGCGGATGTTTCCATGTATGGTAATGCTGTCACTTCCCTGTTCGCGTCTGCCTCGCGCCCTTATAGGTCCATGCTCGCGCTTCCCGCCACTGAAAGTGTTCCGGAAGGAAGGTAACCAATCACAACGGAGTGGGGTTTGCAGGAGGGGGGGGGGAGGGGAGCGGAGATGGCCGAAGCACAGGCGGAGGGAGCCGAAGCACACACACTCAAGTGTTGACAGGATGTGCTGGATCGCCAAAATAAGAGAAAGAGCTTCCCGAAAATCTACATAGTTTTTTGTGATGTGATTCGTGTCAGGTTGCTCTATAGCAGTGTAAAACAAGAAATTAAGACCAGAAAAGTAGCATAATAGGTCCTCTTTAACTATAGTTTATAATCACTTTAATTATCATTATTTTGACTAAATTATTTCTTGGAAATAAAAATACAAAATAGGTATACAATAGTATAATACAAATTTAAAATATGTATGTTTTATATAAATACAAAAGTATAATATATATATATTATTCTTATATAATTATATATATTTCTTGAATATATTTTGTTCAAGATTATACAAATTATATATTTCTAAAAATCCATATATACATGTACATTTATTTAAATCATTTTTGCAACATTACACTTGTTCTTGAACTTGTGTAAATTGTGAAAAAAATGCCTAAACTATACTTTAAAATCTATTTAATTATTATTATTCTGACAAAATTATTTCTGAGAAAAAAATATATCCTTAAAAATATAACAGAAATTTTTATTTGTATTATTTGTACATGTTATTGTATTTTAGATATTATTATTATTATTATTATTATTATTATGATGATGATGATGATGTGTATTACAGCTGGATTATCCCTTCCTGTAATGTTTGTAAAAAAAAAGAAAAATCAGAAATATGGCATTTGTTTTGACTCGCTGTCAAGTTTACATGTCAATATATGCACTGTGCCACATTTTCAATAAAAATATGAAAAAAAAATATATATATAACAGAAATTTAAATTATATAAAACAATATCAAATTTGTTTTTATTTACATATGTTTTATTATATTACATTCAGCATTATAAAAATTATAAATACATGTGTATTTTTTAAAAAATCTTTTCAACATTAAACTTATTTTCAAACCTCTTTAATTAAATTGTGTAAAATAAAAGTTAACAAAAAGGTCACCGCCCCCTCTTCCTTCCTCCTGCTCTAATTGGCTGTTCAAATCCCGCTGTCAACCTATAGCAGCCGAGAATGCTTCCATACTCTTCTCCCATTGGTTGACTAAATCCAATAGCCCACAGAGGCTACGTGGGGTCATTGAAGTTGAGTGAGAAATCCGTCACTCTCACTTTTCCACTTTAAGCACAGCGATGGCTATACCAGGGATATAAATTTCGTTTTCAAACATATATATTTTATTTTGTTATTTTTTATTCTTTAATCCAACATGCGAGTTTTTCCTTGGTGTGTGTTTTGCTCGAGTTGGCTTTTATCTTTTCACACAGCGGCGCCGGCGCAGCATCATTCTGCTGACCACCGGGACACACAGGGCAGGGACCGTGAATTGGGACGTGTCCAGGCCGACTTTAGGAGACCGAATCCCCGCAGAGAGACACAGCTAGTGCCGGTGTCTGCTGTGAGGAGAACCGCTTTGAACCGGTGAGTAGCAGAAATACTACTGAGAAAGGCTTATTTGTGTGTGCGTGTGCGTGCGTGCGTGCGTGTGTGTGTGTGTGTATTTCACGTTTTTTTCAATTCTATTTTAGCTGTAAGGCAAGGCATGGCAAGTTTATTTATATAGCACAATTCAGACACAAGGCCACTCAAAGTGCTTTACAGGGGCAAGATTAGAATACACAAAACACATTATAAAACATTTAAAAGCAAATAAAAGAAGCAAATAACATGAAAATTGCAGGTTAAAATGGAAACAGAAAAGTCTTCAGACTCGATTCAAAAGAGCTGAGAGTTGCAGCAGACCTCAAGTTCTCTGGGAGTTTGTTCCAGATAGTTTTCTTTACATTTAAATTTAGCATTTTACATTGTGCTATCTTGGGTGTTAAAGTGAGATAGCCTAAAAACGATATTCAAACACACACACACACACACACACACACACACACACACACACACACACACACACACACACACACACACACACACAGATCAAGTTAAATCTCACCATCAAATACAATATTCACACACACTCTATGTACAAACACACTCGTGTTAATCTTGAGAAAAATAATCATTTGTAAGCTTTTAGTATAGGGCACTTTATCTGCAGTTGTTTTAATACAGCTCTGGAAAAAATGAAGCGACCACTCCAAATGTTCAGTGTCTCTCATTTTACTCTTTATAGGCATATGTTTGAGTAGAATGAACATTTTGGTTTTATAATATAAACTACTGACAACAATTCTACCAAATTCACAATAAAAATATTGTCATTAAAGAGCATTTTCCATAGAGTAATGTAGAGATGAAGATTGAAGAACAATCCAGACTGGTCTCTTCATGTTAGCCGGAGCTGTCATAACAGACATACAATTAGACTATAACAGGCCTACAGTCAGGTGATAATCACTGCACCTTGTTTATACACACACACACACACACACACACACACACACACACACACACACACACACACACACACACACACACACACACACACACACACACACACACACACACACACACACACACACACACACAGCACGTTTAAAAACATCAGTTGACCAAAGTTCTGCACAAGACACAGTACAAAACAACATATAAGATACATGAGGGAGGGACAAAGGGAGGAGTGTCAAAGTCTCAACTTGTGTTAAAGGCCAATGCAACAAAAGTGAGTCTTCAGCAACGTTTTAAACTGTTCTTTACAGGGTTCCAGGTTCCATTCATTCACACACAGTCATACCGGTGGTGGTAAATCATGATACACACATTATATAGATATTTATATATATTTTTTAAATATATTTTTTTGGCATTGTTATGCTTTACTGACAGTGTAGAGACAGAGTTGAAATGGGGCAGAGAGGGGAGTGACATGCAGAGAACGACCGCGGGCTGGAATCAAACCCGGGTCCGC
>CASHTC010000443.1:17500-20000 GCA_949357725.1 Hyperoplus immaculatus
AAGTTGATTAAGCCTATTATCAGCTCCACAAAACTCTCTCTGTATTCCTCAGTATGGCAGCGTTTACTAACTGGTGCCCCCCCCACCCCCCTCCCCCTGACACTGGTGCAGGAGCTCAGACAAATCCCAAGAAGAGCCCAAGAAATGTTTCAGTTGTTGATTCTACTGCTAAGAAAAAAACCTGGACGTACAGCAGAAGGTATAAAATCCATGTGCCATCACTGAAGGCTTTACCTCATGTAGATGCACCGACAGTGTTGTTGTAACTACTCAGAATTCCTCAAGGGGGGCGACAGAAGTTACGCAATATAGCTTTATTATAGCTGGTGCCCCCCCCCCCTGACACTGGTGCAGGAGCTCAGAAAAATCCCAAGAAGAGCCCAAGAAATGTTTCAGTTGCTTTAAAGTTGCAGTGTGTAGTATGTATTGTCATGAGACTTGGTAGGAATGGAATATAATATTCTAAAGTATTGTGCATCCACACTGCAGCCTACACACTCACCAATACATTATTTATCATCAATAATTATTACTGAATGGTGTGTGTGTGTGTGTGTGTGTGTCTCAGGTGGTAGAGCGGGTCGGCCAATGGTCGAAGGGTTGGCGGTTCGATCCCCTGCCACCTGTGTCATGGTTGTTGTGTTCTTGGGCAAGACACTTCACCCACCTCGCCTGGTATGAATGTGTATGACTGCTGTATGTTTGAGGTGGTGGTCTGAGGGGCCGTAGGCGCTGAATAGCAGCCACGCTTCCACTGTGTCTGAATGAATGGAACCTGGAACCCTGTAAAGAGCTTTGAGTGCTAAATAAATCCAATCCATTATCAGTGTGTGTGTGTGTGTGTGTGTGTGTGTGTGTGTGTGTGTGTGTGTGTACCTCCATGGAAACTGTGTGAAGACGCTCCGTGTGTCGGTCTGTGAAGTGAAGGCTATGTCACGGAAAATGTGACACTAACATTTTAATAAATTGTACTTAAGAATGTTTTTTTGTGTAAATATGAATGTGTGTCTCTCTCTCTCTCTCTCTCTCTCTCTCTCTCTCTCTCTCTCTCTCTCTCTCTCTCTCTCTCTCTGTGTCTCAGTCTGTGTGTGTGTGTCTCTCTCTCTCTCTCTCTCTCTCTCTCTCTCTCTGTGTCTCAGTCTGTGTGTGTGTGTGTCTCTCTCTCTCTCTCTCTCTCTCTCTCTGTGTCTCAGTCTGTGTGTGTGTGTGTGTGTGTGTGTGTCTCTTCCCCTCCACCTGCTTTGTGCCTGTTGCTGTGTGTATATATGAACATAATGCCTCCACTGTACAAAGCATCGTCATGGCAAACTGGGAACACCTTGGCCTGGTGCTCTCAGTATAAAGCACTACACACTCACCAAAACACAATTTATCATCAGTAATTATTACTGAATGGTGTGTGTGTGTGTGTGTGTGTGAGTGTGTGTGTGTGTGTGTGTGTGTGTGTGTGTGTGAGTGTGTGTGTGTGTGTGTGTGTGTGTGTGTGTGTGTGTTTGCCTCCATGGAAACTGTGAAGACATTCTGTGTGTGTGTGTGAAGTGAAGGCTGTGTCACTAACTTATAACAGTCTCTCTCCTCCTCTCGTCTCTTGGTTTGATTCTAGGATTGTATATTGTCATTGTAATACACAACAAAATAGGGGAGAACGGGGTTATATGTCACACGGGTTGGTTGTCACAATCGTTATATCTCGGAACCAGAAGGCGCTGTCTGTGAAATGTTGGAATGTAAATATCCAGAATTGGGATCAGAGGTCACCTACATAGTCTTCCTTGGAGTTAGACTGCTGGATTTGAGGTGAGAAGACTGTTTGTGTTTTTCATGTCAAATTGAAAATATTTAGCTCCTCAGTATTTTTCTTCTAGGCTTTTACACAATGGGTTTATAACAGAACACTTGTTACCCATCTTGGTCTCATTTGAGATTCTCAATTAATATCATATCCTAGTGTGTGCAGTAATAATTGTAGAAGAATGAATAGGGGTGCACCGATTGCAATTTAGACAAAAAAATCTAACCTGCCAATTGTAATTTTTTGCTGATTCAGAATTATTTCTCGCAATAAAATTAATATCTATATATTTTCTGTATATATACATATCATTATTATATTGATAATAATATTTTTTTGGTATATGTCCTTCTGTTAATTAAAACCAAACTTTAAAACATTAAACATAGCCTATTAAATAAATAAGTATACATACACGCGCTAACGTGCCGTCTCCTTCCGGTTATTACCGTTGGTGAAGTGTATTAATCGCCGCACAAGCACAGGTCCCGAGCACACATCTTTCACCAAAGTGGAGGGTGGACTCAATAACTTACTTGCCTAAGACTACATTTACCCGAATTTGGAGAGTGTTAATGTAGAGGCCTCTAAGCAGTGTTGTGCAGCACTCCTCTGTGTCTCAGACGGACAGCCTCTCCTCATTAGCAAGCTGTCGCACTCGTGCGAGTGGAATTGTATTCATCATCGCACGTGATCAATTTCAGTAGC
>CASHTC010000443.1:22472-42472 GCA_949357725.1 Hyperoplus immaculatus
GAAATTTTTTCCTGTGTATCTACAGTATATCTTTTAATTGCATTCACTGATTTTGACAGAAAGTGATTTTGACAACAAGCGTTCTCCAGAATCACTGACTCCACCTTTAACATTGTGAAAACCTTCTGGTTCATTGTTCCACATTTGGACAGATCTTGACATTGGGTTTACTCTTCATATTCTTGGATGAATGAGGGTCAACAACAGAATCTTTGTATCCTTATTGATAGGAGGAAACCTATCTGAAAACAGGGCTCTGCATTTATTACACAACACATTCACAGATCAAATGTTTAGAGATACAAACCTAATATATTCAGTCAACTACATGTTATATTGTGTTGACTGTATTCATGTAACCTAACATTAATAATGTCATATGCACATTAACAATTACAGCAGCAGTCATTGGCAATGACATTCTTAAGTCCCAGGCTCCTCTCAACAATGTGATATAGAAGAAGAAAACGTGAAGAGAGCAACACCTGAGACACAAATAAACCCAACAGTAGAGCAAGGACACAGTGCAGATTAAAGTGTAGAGTTAAGATGCATCTTATAAGTACATTGAGAATGCAAAATGAAATGAACTAAGTGTAGACTAAATAGAATACTGTGTGTGGAAACAGCAATACAAATAACTAGTGAAATAGGATACTGTTCATGTAATAGAATAATGTTCTATAGGGAGAGGGCAGTGTGGAGGGTGAGGCGATGGTGTCGTCTGTGGACCTGTTTGCCCTGTATGTAAACTGAGATAGATAGATAGATAGATAGATAGATAGATAGATAGATAGATAGATAGATACACTCAACAAAAATATAAACGCAACACTTTTGTTTTTGCTCCCATTTTTCATGAGATGGACTTAAAGATCTAAAATTCATTCCAGATACACAATATTACCATTTCTCTCAAACATTGTTCACAAATCTGTCTAAATGTGTGATAGTGAGCACTTCTGCTTTGCTGAGATAATCCATCCCACCTCACAGGTGTGCCACATCAAGATGCTGATCTGACATCATGATTAGTGCACAGGTGTGCCTTAGACTGTCCACAATAGAAGGCCACTCTGAAATGTGCATTTTTTTGCTTTATTGGGGGTCTGGGGACTCAGAACCAGTCAGTATCTGGTGTGACCACCATTTGCCTCATGCAGTGCAACACATCTTCTTCGCATAGAGTTTATCAGATTGTCAATTGTGTTCTATGGAATGTTGGTCCACTCCTCTTCACTGGCTGTGTGAAGTTGCTGGATATTAGTGGGAATTGGTGCACGCTGTCGTATACGCCGGTCAAGCACATCCCAAACATGCTCAATGGGTGACATGTCCGGTGAGTATGCTGGCCATGCAAGAACCGGGACATTTTCAGCTTCCAAGAATTGTGTACAGATCCTTGCAACATGGGGCCGTGCATTATCTTGCTGAAACGTGAGGTGATGTTCATGGATGTATGGCACAACAATGGGCCTCAAGATCTCATCACGGTATCTCTGTGCATTCAAAATGCCATCAATAAAATGCACCTGTGTTCTTCGTCCATAACAGATGCCTGCCCATACCATAACCCCACCACCACCATGGGCCACTCGATCCACAACATTGACATCAGCAAAGCGCTCACCCACACGACGCCACACACGCTGTCTGCCATCTGCCCTGAACAATGTAAACCGAGATTCATCCGTGAAGAGAACACCTCTCCAACGTGCCAGACGCCATCGAATGTGAGCATTTGCCCACTCAAGTCTGTTACGGCGACGAGCTGGAGTCAGGTCAAGACCCCGATGAGGACGACGAGCATGCAGTTGAGCTTCCCTGAGACGGTTTCTGACAGTTTGTGCAGAAATTGTTTGGTTATGCAAACCAATTGTTTCAGCAGCTGTCTCAGTGGCTGGTCTCAGACGATCTTGGAGGTGAACCTGCTGGATGTGGAGGTCCTGGGCTGGTGTGGTTACACGTGGTCTGCGGTTGTGAGGCCGGTTGGATGTACTGCCATATTCTCTGAAACGCCTTTGGAGACGGCTTATGGTGGAGAAATGAACATTTAATGCACGAGCAACAGATCTGGTTGACATTCCTGCTGTCGGCATGCCAATTGCACGCTCCCTCAATGCTTGTGGCATCTGTGGCATTTTGCTGTGAGACAAAACTGCACATTTCAGGGTGGCCTTTTATTGTGGACCTATGCACTAATCATGATGTCAGATCAGCATCTTGATATGGCACACCTTTGAGGTGGGATGGATTATCTCAGCAAAGCAGAAGTGCTCACTATCACACATTTAGACAGATTTGTGAACAATATTTGAGAGAAATGGTAATATCGTGTATCTGGAATGAATTTTAGATCTTTAAATCCATCTCATGAAAAATGGGAGCAAAAAAAAAAGTGTTGCGTTTATATTTTTGTTGAGTGTAGATAGATAGATAGATAGATAGATAGATAGATAGATAGATAGGCCTGTATGCAAACTGCAGGGGGTCCAGTGAGTCATCATTGTTTGCTGATGCCTTAATAACTCTGATAATAAAATGCATGTGAAATAAAGATGTGTCTGTTGTATCTGTTCCACAGAAACAAAGCTGAAATGTATTTGATTTATTCAGTCCAATATTTAATAAAATGCCAAAAACAGCTCAAAACTTTAAGCAGTATAAGAATCTGGAAATAACATATAATGTTCAATTCAAACATTCAAAAATACTTCAAGCTGAAAACAAAGAAACTATATTCATAAACAAGTTGCTCAAAGTGAATATGGTTTAGGATGGGTGACTCATTCTGCCCATTAAAGGATTATTTCACACTTTTAAAACATGTTTCATGTCTTTCTTTAAATATTTCAACTAACAAAATGATTACAATTTCTAAATATTCAACATTATGAGTTTTCACTTTCGCTCCCTATCATACTTCTTCAGCTGAATTATATACATTCAAGCTAGCAATGCAGTTTAGCTACAAGCCAATTAAAGGACTCTTTCAGTTTTTCAGATAGTTCATACTCCTAATAATTCATAATTCATTTTCTAAATAAAACAGTTCATTAGAATAAACATATGCATTATTGAAAACAACTTTAAATTGATTCAAACTAACAAAGAAAATAAATGGTTTCAAACATTAAAAAGTCAACTGCATACAGTCGTTAAAATATTTCAAAAACTACATAACTAATACAAAATTTGACAAGAAAGACCTCAACAAAATGTAAAATAGGATGGAATCAGATAAGCTCTTGGAAATGAGAGTCTACAACAGAATATTTTTATACTTATTTCACATGAAAACAGGGCTCTGCATTTATTGCATGATATATTCACACATCATATGCTGAGAAAGAAAATCCTAGTATATTCTCCCTCCTACATGTTTTGATCTATGACAAACAGAAACAGTATATTACTGTTTGCTGATGCCTTAATAACGCTGATAATAACTGATAGTTTAAACACACTTGTGCTTCTTCAGGGTGGAGTTTGAGGTGAAGCTTTTCATACATTTGACACAACAGTACGGTTTGTGTCCTGTGTGGATTCTCTCATGCTTTGAGAGATCAGACGATGAGTAGAACCGTTTGTCACAGTGTTGACATTGGTACTCTTTGACTCCGGTGTGGATACGCTCATGATATTGTAATGAGTCGTAGGAACTGAAGACTTTCCCACATTCTTGACATGGGTAGATTATTTCCTTTGAGTGAATGTTTCTGTGTTTATTGTAAGAACTTAGCTGGTTGAAACTCTGGCCACAGTCCTCACAGCTGAAGGGCTTCTCTCCAGTGTGAATACGTTGGTGGACTTTGAGTGATCCTGCTTGAGTGAAGGTTGTCCCACACTGGTCACAGCTGTACGGCTTCTCTCCAGTGTGAATACGTAGGTGGACTTTGAGGGATCCTGAGTGAGTGAAGGTTTTGCCACACTGGTCACAACTGTACGGCTTCTCTCCAGTGTGAATACGTTGGTGGGCTTTGAGGTGTCCTGATGTGGTGAAGGTTATCCCACATTGGTCACAGCTGTACGGCTTCTCTCTAGTGTGAAAACGTTGGTGGACTTTGAGGTGTCCTGATGTAGTGAAGGTTTTCTCACATTGGTCACAGCTGTACGGCTTCTCTCCAGTGTGGTTTCTCTGATGAATTGTTAAGGCCGACTTCCATATGAACTCTTTCTTACACTGTTGACAGCGGTGAGGTTTAGGTTTCTCTGTTCCTTTTTGTTTCTGTAGCGACAGACAGACAGAAATACAAAGACAGAGTATGAGTGAGGCAGAGATGTGCAGTCAGGATCGGCACTAGGGATGGGAATCGTTAGGATTTTACAACCAATGAAAAGAAGACAAGGACTTTAATACTCAAATACATTGGAGACACAGGTCACACACATTAGGGTGGGGCCAGTCATCACACAGAAGGCACCAGAGAACAGGGAGCTTGACGAGTCCTAACAATTGCCAATAGCTATAGATACAGTTAGGTCCATATATATTTGGACCTAACTGCTTCTTTAAATGACTGTACTAGGGCATTTAAAGAAGCAGGTCTGTGCCTTTCAGGACCCACTACAGTTTGCCTATAGAGAAGGGCTGGGTGTGGACGATGCCCTCCTCTACCTGTTGCACAGGGTATACAGCCATCTGTAGCAAACCAATGCATCTGTACGGATAATGTTTTTTTTAACACACTGCAGCCACATACTTTAGCCAGCGAGCTTTTACATTTTAACCTCAACAGCTCCACTGTTGCATGGGTCACAGACTACCTCACTAGTAGACCCCAGTTTGTACGGGTTCATGGTACTAGCTCTGGCATTATTTCCAAAAAAACACTGGGGCCCCACAACGTACGGTTTTATCTCCGTTTTTATTTTCAATGTACACCTCTGACCACAGGCACAGCAGTGAACTTTGTCACTTGCAAAAGTTTTCAGATGACTCTGCCCTAGTTGGCTATATAACCAAAGATGTCGATACGGCTTACCAAACAGAAGTCGATAGCTTTGTCAGTTGGTGTGAGGAAGCCCACCTGATTCTTAATATTGATAAGACGAAGGAGCTCATTATTGATTTTAGAAAGAAAAAAGCACAGGCAACCCCCATCCTCATTAGGGGACAGTCAGTTGAGGTGGTCCCCTCGTACAAATATCTTGGTGTGCATCTGGACAGTACGCTGGACTGGAAAGTGAACACCAGTGTCATTTAAAAAAAAGCCCAGTCCAGATTGTTTTTTTTAAGGAAAATCAGGTCATTTGAAATCAGCAGATCACTTCTTAATGTTTTTTATCATGGTATTGTTGCAAGTGTCCTTTTTTATGCTGTTGTTTGTTGGGGTGGCAGCTTGACAGTAGAGGACAGGAACAGGATCAACAAACTGATGAAAAAGGCAGGATCCATTATTGGTATGAGCCCTGATTCTCTTAAGGTCATCACAGAGCAGAGAACCAGGAGGAAGCTCAGGACTGTCCTGTCACATGACGACCACCCCCTGCACTGCACTTCTGTTAGAAGTGGCAGGAGCAAACGTCTCCTGTTACCGAGATGCTCTACAGAGAGATTCAGGAGGTCTTTTGTTCCTGCAGCAGCTAAGCTTTTTAATCATGACTGCTGATTTTATTAGGGCCCGAGCACCGAGTGGTGCGAAGCCCTATTGAAACCGCAAGGATTTTTATTAGGGCCCGAGCACAGACATGTGCGAAAGCCCTATTGTAATCGGTATGATTTTTAGGGCCCGAGCACAGACATGTGCGAAAGCCCTATTGTAACCGGTAGGATTTTTATTTTTCTTCTTTGGAATCTAAAATGGGACTTTTCCCCTACTTGCCCTGCCAGAAAAGTTGTAAAACTTTGCAGACAGGTCAGACCTGCAAAAAATTGCAATGTATCAGTGGTTCAGGATTTGTGCATTAAAATTGCGCCCCCTATGGCCAAAAACAGTTTTTAAGGAAATGCATGCTCAAAAATTGGGCTAGAAGCCTGAAATTTCCGGACAACATGTAATGGCCCAAGGCGCACATAAATGCAATTGTATGTCATTGGCCAAAATCAACAGGAAGTCGGCCATGTTGGAATTAGTGCCTAAAACCGCCACTTTACATATTTTCGCATTTCGACGAAAGGCTCCTAGAGTTTTTGCGACAGGGACGTCAAACCACTTCTCAAATACTAAAGACCCTTGCCCGATAAGGAATTGCGAAAAGCTCAGGAAGTTAGCACGAAACCAGGGATCTTTTTGGGGTCAAAGGTCGCGTAAATACGCACCTCATGACACTTTAATTCATCATAGCTCAGGCTGTGTTATACCTAGCTGCACCAAATTACAACCCCAAATGTATCTCTGCAGGCCCCACAAAAACGCCTCTTGAAGCCCCGCCCCAAAATCAACAGGAAGTCTTTAAATTTGAAATATGTTAATTTCTGACTCGAAAATCCTCAAAAAGTTCAACATTTTTTAACTCCTAGCAGGAACATATTTAGCAAAACGAAAACTCTAGGGACACTCATAAGACATGGAAGATAAACCAATAATTTTTTTGTTTGATTCCGAATAAGTATGACGTGTGGAGAGCCGATATTCGCCAACATGGCGGCAAAAGTCAGAACTCCACATTACTCTGCAGGATTGCAGAGCAAAGTGGACTCATAACAACTTTTTGTGCAAACAAAAACATGATAGGGTACGTCCTCCGACATGGAAGATGATATACCCGAAAGCTTGTTTTAATCGGAATAACCGTCTTGCAGCAGCGGCGCCTGATTGGCCAAAAACCATCACAAACGCACGTCATGAACCCTTTGATTGATCATAACTAAGGCTGTGTTGTACTTAGAACCACACAATTTCATACAGCGATGTACAATCCCAGTACGAACAAAAAAGCCTCTTGACGCCCTGCCCCAAAATCAACAGGAAGTGTTCTTTTTAGCAATATTCGCCCATAAAACCAGGCCCCCAGGATGCTGCCTTCTCCGAGCAGCCAGCATGGACTAGTGGCCAACCCATTGGTACTGCATGCTGTGAATGGGAGCTTATTTTCCATGGAGCCCTGAGGCAGATTTCCCCGTCCACACAATACAAGCGGCGAACAAGATTGTGTCTCTGCAAATTTTTTCTGGATATCAATCATAGGCTCATACTTATCTTTAGACCATGTACTAATAAAACTTAAGTTTTCTCATTTAAAAACGCCACCTCAAGCGTTTTATTAGCCCAACGGCTTTCAACGTCTTTCAGTTTGTTTTCGCGGGAGGTTACACTGCTTTCTTCATCCAAGAACGTCAGTGAAACGTACACTGCGCGTCACGCTTTAGGGGCGTGTTGGCACCGTGGACGCGGAAGCCGAATACTTCCTGTATGGTCGCCCTGCGCCAATGAGCAGCTTTCATAGGAATGAATTCATTTCATTTCATTTAACTTTTATTTATCCTCGAGAGACCAATTGAGGGGTGACCCTCATTTCCAATGACGTCGAGTCAAAACAAATTCAAAACAACAATACAAACAAAACATTCAATGCAAATACATCAAATACACAACAAGTGAAGAGAAGAGAAAACAAAACGATTGAAACATTCACAGAGTGGGGAAGAGTGGCAGCAACCAAAAGACATAAAGTACAATATAGCCTAATTAAAACAGTTACAGGTAGAGTTTGGCAGATCCAAGATAGTCTGTTTAAATTGGCCAAAGGATATGAATGTATTTAGTTTAATTTTTAGCTGTAAGTTGTTCCAGGAGTCAGGTGCACTGAAGCTAAAAGCTGTCTTTCCCAGCTCAGACCGGGCTTGTGGGACATAAAGCATAAGCATGTCAGTGGAGCGGGTCTGATAAAGCCCATCTGAAACAAGCAGCATTTCTGTTAAATAACGAGGAAGCTTCCCGGTCAAGGCTTTGTAAATAAAAATATGCCAATGTGCGTCACGTCTCTCTTTAAGGGAGGACCACCCAACCTTTTCATATAAGAGACAATGGTGTGTGTCATAAGCATCTCCTGTGATGAACCTTAAAGCAGAGTGAAAAACTGAGTCTAGGAGTTTAAGACATGAATGTGATGCATGCCGGTAGACCACATCACCGTAATCAAGGACAGACATAAAAACTGCCTCAATAATCCTTTTCCTACTGAACAACGGGAAGGTGGCTTTGTGATAACTTCTGCAGCAACTTCAAAAAAAATTGGAGTTCAGTTTATTAGCTCAATTTGTAACATTTAAACAAGACAACTCAGTCTGTGTGAATCTCAGGACAGAGAAACAAGAGCAAATGATTAACTGAGGTTTGCATTTCATTCAAAACATTTCACAACTGTACACATAGGTGGTGTTTTTTCATTATTATAGGCCAATATGCCTTCTGTGATGCAAACCTATAATTGATTAATGTTATAATTAGTGTACTTGCTTAATTTCCTTTGAAATAGCCTACAGAGACACTTGGAGACACATGTGGACGTTTATTTACTGCAAATCACGGCCTTTCGCACGGTAATGACCGTACACAAGCACGCGTCGCGCTTCGCTGTAATTTCGCTCTGCAATGGTCCATGTGCTCCAAACTTCTCCTTCCTGGTAAGAGTCCAGGCCTGAGGTCGTCCTTGCATCCATATCAAGCACGTCGCGGCAACTTCCGCGCTTCCGGCGACAGGTATTGCTGTGCCGCGCGCTCCGAAGAGGCACGTTCTCTTGTGCGGTCGCCCGGAGCGCCGAGGACGGCCAGGACGGCGAGCAGCATGGATGGGCGAGGGCCCGGTCATCACTGCTTGCAGTTTTAATTAGGGCCCGAGCACCGAGTGGTGCGAAGACCCTATTGTAATCGGTATGATTTTTCTTCTTATTATTATTCTCATTCCCGATCTTTTTTGGCACTTTTGACCCCCTTCCCGTCGTGCAAAAGTTGAAAAAGTTTGCGTACCCTTATGACCTGCAAAAAATTTCAATCTATCAGTGGTTCAGGATTTGATCTCAAAAATTGCGCCCCCTATGGCCAAAAACTGTTTTTCGGGAAATGCATGCTCAACAATTGGGCTAGAAGCCTGAAATTTCCGGACAACATGTAATGGCCCAAGGCGCACATAAATGCAA
The DNA here is from genome assembly GCA_949357725.1 of Hyperoplus immaculatus. Lineage (NCBI taxonomy): Eukaryota > Metazoa > Chordata > Actinopteri > Uranoscopiformes > Ammodytidae > Hyperoplus > Hyperoplus immaculatus. The sequence goes on from CASHTC010000443.1 coordinate 31,555, forward strand.
TTTTATGTCCAGGGCCAAAATCAACAGGAAGTCGGCCATGTTGGAATTAGCGCCTAAAACCGCCAAAACCATCTTTTCGCATTTCGACGAACTAGTCCTAGAGTTTTTACGCCAGGGACGTCAAACCACTTCTCAGATACAAAAGACCCTTGCCCGATGCTAAATTGCGGAAAGATTTCAAACTTAACAGAGAACCAGGGATCTATTGGGGGTCAAAGTGTCGCGTAAATACGCACCTCATGAAACTTCAATTCATCATAGCTCAGGCTGTGTTATACCTAGCTGCACCAAATTACAACCCCAAATGTATCTTTGCAGGCCCCACAAAAAAGCCTCTTGAAGCCCCGCCCCAAAATCAACAGGAAGTCTTTAAATGTGAAGTATGTGAATAGGGGCGGGGCTTAATAACACGTTGGCCATAACTCCTTAACCGTAGGTCCTATCATCATCAAACTTGCTGGGTATGTGCAGAAGTCATGTGGTAGCATGTCCCTCTAAGCTTATCGCGATTAACCCATAGGGGGCGCCACAGGGGCGGGGCTTAATAACACGTTGGCCATAACTCCTTAACCGTAGGTCCTATCATCATCAAACTTGCTGGGTATGTGCAGAAGTCATGTGGTAGCATGTCCCTCTAAGCTTATCGCGATTAACCCATAGGGGGCGCCACAGGGGCGGGGCTTAATAACACGTTGGCCATAACTCCTTAACCGTAGGTCCTATCATCATCAAACTTGCTGGGTATGTGCAGAAGTCATGTGGTAGCATGTCCCTCTAAGCTTATCGCGATTAACCCATAGGGGGCGCCACAGGGGCGGGGCTTAATAACACGTTGGCCATAACTCCTTAACCGTAGGTCCTATCATCATCAAACTTGCTGGGTATGTGCAGAAGTCATGTGGTAGCATGTATCTCAAAGCTTATCGCGATTAACCCATAGGGGGCGCAACAGGGGCGGGGCTATCCACAAATTGGCCATAACTCCTTAACCGTAGGTCCTATCATCATCAAACTTGCTGGGTATGTGCAGAAGTCATGTGGTAGCATGTATTTCGAAGCTTATCGCGATTAACCCATAGGGGGCGCCACAGGGGCGGGGCTATCCACAAATTAGCCCTAACTCCTTAACCGTAGGTCCTATCATCATCAAACTTGCTGGGTATGTGTAGAAGTCATATGGTAGCATGTCCCTCAAAGCTTATCGCGATTAACCCATAGGGGGCGCCACAGGGGCGGGGCCTATCCACAAATTGGCCATAACTCCTTAACCGTAGGTCCTATCATCATCAAACTTGCTGGGTATGTGCAGAAGTCATGTGGTAGCATGTATCTCGAAGCTTATCGCGATTAACCCATAGGGGGCGCCACAGGGGCGGGGCTATCCACAAATTGGCCATAACTCCTTAACCGTAGGTCCTATCATCATCAAACTTGCTGGGTATGTGCAGAAGTCATGTGGTAGCATGTCCCTCGAAGCTTATCGCGATTAACCCATAGGGGGCGCCACAGGGGCGGGGCCTATCCACAAATTGGCCATAACTCCTTAACCGTAGGTCCTATCATCATCAAACTTGCTGGGTATGTGCAGAAGTCATGTGGTAGCATGTCCCTCGAAGCTTATCGCGATTAACCCATAGGGGGCGCCACAGGGGCGGGGCTATCCACAAATTGGCCATAACTCCTTAACCGTAGGTCCTATCATCATCAAACTTGCTGGGTATGTGCAGAAGTCATGTGGTAGCATGTCCCTCGAGGCATATCGCGATTAACCCATAGGGGGCGCCACAGGGGCGGGCCTATCCACAAATTGGCCATAACTCCATAACCGTAGGTCCTATCATCATCAAACTTGCTGGGTGTGTGCAGAAGTCATGTGGTAGCATGTCCCTCGAGGCTTATCGTGATTAACCCATAGGGAGCGCCACAAAAATCACCCGACTCTGATTGACTTGACATTGATTACACATGTACAGCTCATGGTGCTCTACAATATAGCCTCATGGTCCTCTACAATATAGCGGCAACTTCCGCGCTTCCGCCGACAGCTATCGCTGTGCCGCGCGCCCCGAACAGGAGGAGACCGCGGCGCGTTCTCTCACGCGGTCGCCAGGACGGCGAGCAGCACGGAGGTGCGAGGGCCCGGTCATCACTGCTTGCAGTTTTAATTCTTTTTATTATTCTTTATTATTTGTAGTCATTTTTGGCACTTTTCACCCCCTTCCCATCGAAAAAAAACGGAAAAACTTTGCAGACAGGTCAGACCTGCAAAAAATTGCAACTTATCAGTGGTTTCGGGATTTGTGCATTAAAATTGCGCCCCCTATGGCCACAAACAGTTTTTCAGGAAATGCATGCTCAAAAATTGGGCTAGAAGCCTGAAATTTTAGGACAACATGTAATGGCCCAAGGCGCACATAAATGCAATTTTATGTCCAGGGCCAAAATCAACAGGAAGTCGGCCATGTTGGATTTAGTGCCTAAAATCGCCAAAACCATAATTTCGCATTTCGACGTAAGGCTCCTAGAGTTTTTACGCCAGGGACGTCAAACCACTGCTCAAGTACTCAAAACGCTTGCCCGATGTTAGATTGCGAAAAGATTTAAAGATCACAGTAGTACCAGTGATCTATTGGGGGTCGAAGCTGACGTAAACATCATAATTAACGAACCTCATGAAACTTTAATTCATCATAACTCAGGCTGTGTTATACCTAGCTGCACCAAATTAATAACCCAAATGTATCTTTGCAGGCCCCACAAAAAAGCCTCTTGAAGCCCCGCCCCAAAATCAACAGGAATTTTTTAAAAGTGAAATATGTGAATTTCTGGCTCTCAAATCATCAAAATGTTCAAAAATTAATAACTCCTAGCAGGAACATATTTAGAAAAACGACCACAGTAGGGACACTCATCTATCATGGAATATACACCACAAAAAAATTTGTTTGATTCCGATTAACTATGACGAGATGGGAGCCGATATTCGCCAAAATGGCGCCAAAAGTCAGAACTCCACATTACTCTGCAGGATTGCAGAGCAAAGTGGACTCATTACAACTTTTTGTGCAAAATAAAATATGATAGGGTACGTCCTCCGACATGGAAGATGATATACCCGAAAGCTTGTTTTAATCGGAATAACCGTCTTGCAGCACCGGCGCCTCATTCGCCAAAAAACCTCAAAAACGAACGCCATGAACCCTTTACTTGATCATAGCTCAGGCTGTGTTGTACTTAGAACCACACAATTTCATACAGCAATGTACAATCCCAGTACGAACAAAAAAGCCTCTTGACGCCCCGCCCCAAAATCAGCAGGAAGTGTTCTTTTTAGCAATATTCGCCAAAAAAACAGGAAGTTGGTTGCTCACTAGAATACAGATGGCACTCTCTTCCTACATTAAGTAGGAAAAGACTGCCATCTGCTGGATATCATTTACCTACACATCCTACTCCCACTAGATGGCAGTATTGCATTACAAATAGAGGGACTGAAGACTTCTCTTTCATGCTATGTTGGGTAATGTGACTTTATTTCTCTAACAGGAGCCTCTTGACGCCCCAAAATCAACAGGAAGTGTTCTATTTTGAAATATTCGCCAAAAAAACAGGAAGTTGCCCTAACTCCACCATACTCTGTCTCATCTTCTCCAAATTTCTTATGGTCAATGAGACCCAAGGCCTGAGGAAGCCCGCACGCTAATATTCATATAAAGTGAGAGCGCCAACTGCTGGGTCAAGTAAATATTGCATGCTACTTATTTACCTCCACGTCCTGCACACTCGATCAAATCAACCTCAAAGCAGCTCAGGGAGGTCCAGAGACAACGATGACACGGGAAGCCGGTTATATCGGCTCCGTGGCCTTCGTAGTTTCTTGGCGGCGTCGCCACGAAGCAGGAAGTCGCTGTAATTTCGCTCTGCGCTGACCCACGCGCTCCAAACTTCACCCGCCTGGTAAGAGGCCAGGCCCGAGGTCGTCCTCGCATCCGCATCAAGCGCGCCGCGGCAACTTCCGCGCTTCCGGCGACAGGTAGCGCTGTGCCGCGCGCCCCGAAAGAGGAGGAGACCGCGGCGCGTTCTCTCACGCAGTCGCCCGGAGTGCCGAGGACGGCCAGGACGGCGAGCAGCACGGAGGTGCGAGGGCCCGGTCATCACTGCTTGCCGTTTTAATTTTATTTTATTACTGCACATTGCTCATTTGCACGTCATAGTATTGTTATTTATTCCCTTTTTTAACCTTCTATTTTTACTAGTAGTGGACCACACTCCCCCTGTGACTATGCTTGTTTTATGTTGTTACTGTATTCCTGTGTTGTATGTTGTACAGACTATGGTGGCAAACCAGTTTCCCCATTGGGGATCAATAAAGTAAATCCTATCCTATCATTTAGACACTGACACACATTTTGTTATTTTACCAGTTTACTAAAAAACTTTCAAGTTAGTAATATAATGAATATGGGCTTAAATTGCAGACTTTCAGCTTTAATTTAGGGGTTTGCATCCAAATTGGAGGAAGGGTTAAGGAATTACAACTCTTTAATATGTATCCCCTGTTTTTCAAGGGACCAAAAGTAATTGGACAATTGACTCAAAAGCTGTTTCATGGACAGGTGTGGGGTAATCCTTTGTTATTTCATCATCAACCAAGCAGGTAAAGGGCAGTGTTAATTTCGTAGACTAAGACTATGACGAAAAATATTTGTCAACAAACCTTTTTCATGCACGAAAACTAAATAAAAAGGCAGATATGATGACGAAGACTGAGACAAATATAACTGACACTATAGTCTACGAATAGGAACGAGACGAAACTGTTAGGGCGGGACAAATGGAGAAGAGATCCAATCAGAACTGTGGGACAAGTTGGGAAGAAGCAGTGCAAAGCAGCGAATGCAACCCTGTGTCGGTGAAAATCGACGGGAGAACGCGCCAGTGTGAGCGGGTGGAGTGAGCCGCTGTGCAGAAAAACTCTGCGGTTTGATGGACAAAATGATAGTCAGAGATATCCTGCCCGTTAACGTTGTCTAGGGGAACGGCTAAGTTCCGCGATCTGTTTGTAGTAGGCTGTGTCTCGAGCTTGAATACCCAGAGCCATGTCCCCAAACTGACTGCGCAACTATATAGGAAATGAACTGTGAAACTGCCGCCTCCCTCCGTTAGTTTCTGTTTTCACCCGAGTAAGTTACAATCAACTCCGACGCATGGACAGCGTTCAATTAAAACCTCTCATTTTATTATCAAAAAGGCTTTGATGCAAAAGAAGTCCGAACACACACAGCGGCAGCAGTGTTGCTTAAAGGAAAGCGCTGTTGCTCACTTTTATCAGCACGTAACTGCGTGCTGCTGCTGCCCAGGGGCGGCCTTAACGATCTCGGGGCCCGTTTCAAGACCTAGTGTGGGGCCCCCCACTTATTTTTTTTATTTTCTTTATTTTCTATTTTTTATAAATGATGCTTGTGCATGCTCCCCGCAAAAAGAAAAAAGATTGTGAAATCCAGTTGGTTCATATACGGATCATGAGATAATGGGCCCCTGGGCACAGGCTCTTAAAGCCCCCCCTCCCCCCTATCCAGTCAGGTACACTGATTGTATGTGAGATTATTACGAATGAAATAGAATACATGTTTTGTATTACAACCATTAAATCTGTGTCTGTATTGCATATTCAAAACTTAATACCATTCAATGAAGGAAAACACTTAGTCGACTAAGTCAGCTATAGATTTAGTCAACTAAAATCTGCTTATATTTAGTAGACTAAGACTAAAAGATTTCAGATGACTAGAATAGGACTAAGACTAAATGGTGTGATATTCAAAAGACTAAGACTAAATCAGAATGTGCTGCCAAAATTAACACTGGTAAAGGGTCTGGAGTTGATTCCAGGAGTGGCATTTGCATTTGGAAGCTGTTGCTGGGAACCTACAACATGTGGCCAGAGGAGCTCTCAATGCAAGTGAAACAGGCCATCGTTAGGGTTAGGGGTTAACCCTTTTATATTAGATTCAACAGGCATTTCTCAATATTTTTACGACTTCCTCAACACTTCCATTTCGGTGCAGCAAAACAGAAAAGGAGACTGTTGTTACAAGAAATGAGGCTTAAGCTGATATTCAATTTGACTCTTAGACCCAGGAGGCTGAGGAACAACTCCCCCATAAAGAAACACTTTTACCGGGTAAAAACAGGAGAAATGTCATAATAACACCATAGTCACATAAAGTGTATAGTCACCGTTTGTGGAGAACTCATGCTTCTTCCTCTGTGGCAGCAGATAGTAACCAGAGACGGTGTTTGTGTGTCGAGCTCACAGACGTTTGGTCAGACCACGGACCTGTAAAGAAAAGGTGACAATGATTAGCTAATGTAAGCTAAACCAACTAGTGTGCTGGCGCTGTTTGATAGCATGTGCTGCTAGGTAGTGAACAACGTTCTTAAATCAACCATCAACGTCATTCAGTGATCAGCAGTGTTGCAGGGGGAACAAACCTTTAACATTACAGAATCAACTACAGAGGCTACAGTTGTTTATTTGTGCTTTGAGTGAGCTCTAACTAAGTAGTTGGTTTTGATATGTTAACAAGGTAAGGAGGAAGACAATAGGCTCGTCTGAGATGAGCTGCAACACGCCTCAAAACACAAGTACACGGTTAGTCGAGGGAGGGACCAAAAACAGTAGCCCCTTTTACACAGAGATTGCGGCATATTGACGGAACAACATCACTCCAAAATGCCGGCTTTGCTTGCTTCTGTGTTATTTACACAGAAGCAAGCAACGCCGGCCTGCTGGCGCATCAGTAGCCCCTTTTACACAGCGTCCGGAATGAAAGAGGTGCTTGTAAACAGCGTCAGGTGTGACGTAAACATTTAGCGCCGGTCAGCTGCTTTACAACAACAACACTGGCCGGTGAATTGAGAGCAGAAGTGCTGGAGCTTGCAGTAAGAGGGCCGTATTTTACTGTCCCCACGATGTGCCAGTTGATCAGTTGATGAGTCCAACATCACTGGGACTGTAAACCAAACTGACAAAAATCACTCCGCTTCTCACTAGCCCCTTTTACACAGCCAGTGAAAGCCGGGAATATGCCGGCCTTTCGGCCCTCCCCCCAGCTGTGTAAATGCGACAGTTGCGGAACGAGGGAAGAAAGGTGCGAATGATCGTTCCGGGAATTTTACTACCTCGGGGGGTAGTAAGATTCCCGACACGATCAGTTCCGCCTCTCTGTTTAAATGCTCCAGCTTGTTGTTGCGGAACAGGGGGGCGTTTGACGTTCCATAGTCTACGTTCTAAACATGCGACCATGTTAGCAGTTGAAGGACGTGTGTTTAACATTAACCACGGCGGCCTGATGTCCCGTAAAAATCACCAAATAAAAGGAACGGTGTATAATCTAGCTGATCATAAGGTCCGTTGCTCAATCCAAACCCCCGCGCTTCATTTTGCAGAGTGTATGAGTCTATTTCTGCCCAGGAGAAGTTGTACAATGGAAAGCTAGGCTAGGCTAAGTAAGGGATAAAGTATAGTGAACGGGTCACTTGCTAGAAATAAAGACTGACAAGCTGAAGCAGGAGCCCGACGCGCAGCGGAGGGCTCTTGTTCAGCTTGAAGGTCGACCTAGTAACGGGGGAATAGTCTGCTCGCCCCGCTAGACTGTCTGCTTCAGCTGACTGAAGGCTCCGGCTCAGCTGTTAGCCACAGAGCTACTGTTTTGCTAACACATTCCGCCGCCGCTATTATTATCCTAAGTCTGAGCGTATATCCACACTTTATTTCTGTCTACAGTAACGTGACTTCACACACTGTGTGTATGTGTATGTCTGATTGGCAGATCGCTGCCCTCACAAAGAGACTCGCTCACAACCAACCTGTCTCACACACACACACACACACACACACACACACACACACACACACACACACACACACACACACACACACACACACACACACACACACACACACACACACACACACACACACACACACACACACACACACACACACACACACACACACACACACACACACACACACACACACACACACACACACACACAGAGGTGAAGCGGTCGGATTGATTTAGTCAGTTTGGTTAACAGTCCCAGAGATGTTGGACTCAGCGCGTAGCGAGATCAACTGGCACATCGTGGGGACAGTAAAATACGGCCCTCTTACTGCAAGCTCCAGCACTTCTGCTCTCAATTCACCGGCCATTGTTGTTGTTGTAAAGCAGCTGACCGGCGCGGCGCTAAATGTTTACGTCACACCTGACGCTGTTTACAAGCACCTCTTTCATTCCGGACGCTGTGTAAAAGGAGCTACTGATGCTCCAACAGGCCGGCGTTGCTTGGTTCTGTGTAAATAACACAGAAGCAAGCAACGCCGGCATTTTGGAGTGATGTTGTTCCGTCAATATGCCGCAATCTCTGTGTAAAAGGGGCTACTGATTCACCTCTGTGTTTGTGTGTGTCTGTGTGTGTTTGTGTGACAGGTTGGCTGTGAGCGAGTCTCTTTGTGAGGGCAGAGATCTGCCAATCAGATATACACATCCACACAGTGTGTGAAGTCACGTTACTGTAGACAGAAATAAAGTGTGGATATACGCTCAGACTTAGGATAATAATATATAATAGCGGCGGCGATCCGGTCGCAGCCTAGCTTAGCCTAGCCTATATTAGCCTAGCCTAGCTTTCCCATTGTACAACTTCCCCCGGGCAGAAATAGACTCATACACTCTGCAAAATGAAGCGTGGGGGTTTGGATTGAGCAGTGGACCTTATGACCAGCTAGATTATACGCCGTTCCTTTTATTTGGTGATTTTTACGGGAAATCATGTTCAAACTAGGGCTGTCAAATTAACGCGTTAATTTCGATTAATTAATCACAGAAAAATTAACGCGATTAAAAAAATTAACGCAGATTAATCGCACTTCTATAGTGCCCTTTCACCCGGTGCAAAAGGGGTGAGACGATAGCGCAGCTGCACCTGTAGTCCCGTGAGTAAGAGTAAAGAAGCATAGAGAGGGCTCTATGGACGTTTTATGGGAAGCTTCGGGCAAATAAGCATGAAGGTAGGAAGTTATCTTATGTTATTCTCCGCAGTGTCTGTGCATTATTGATTTAGTGGGTGCCTAATTAACAATGTAGGTTCAAAACTCTCAGTATCTTCCGTCTCACTTTTGTTTGCTAGCTTAACGCATAAACGGACCCCCCCGTGACTCTTCCTAGCATATGCAGCCTGCCTTTTTTCCTTGTGTGTGTGTGTGTGTGTGTGTGTGTATGCGTTTGTGTGTGTATGTGTGTGTGTGTGTGTGTGTCTGTCAATATTTTTGGCTATAACCTGGCTGAGGGGAGGAGACAGAAGTTACGAGAGAGAGAGAGAGAGCAAGAGAGAGAGCGAGCGAGCGAAACAAACTGTAGGCTATACAGCTGTTTATAAACAGGCATAAAAGTGACATATAAGTATGCGATTAATTTAGATTAATTAATCACAGAGCCTGTAATTAATTAGATTTTTTTTTTTAATCGCTTGACAGCCCTAGTTCAAACATAAAAAAAATAAGAGATGAAGGTCTGATCAGTCTTTGTGGTGTGGTAGTGTTTACTACTTTCTCTATGCATTAGGGATGTGTTAAACCAATGACCGGTTTTCCACTTGCGCTCAAGTTGACGTTAAAAATAGAAATCCGAAAATCAGAAGGTTATGCCGTTTTTTTTTTTTAATGGGAGATTTCACCGTGTATGTCAGTTCACGTCTGGTCGTGAGCGCGCTGCAGGAGCGTCACTTCTACATGTAGTGTCAGCTTCACATTAAGAGTCCGGTGTGGGACCATTTTTTCAAACTATTGATAAAAAACAATGCAGTGCAAAATATGCAGCATAATGTTAAACGCTCGTCTAAGGCTATGACGTTAAATCACCTTAAGCTGAGAACACACCGGGCGCGTTGGCGCTTTGGGCCAAAGCGACCAACGCGCCTGATCTGGCGCTTGGTCATTTTGTGTCAAAAAGTGGTTCAACGCGTCCCTCCAACGCTTCGCAGCTAGTCTCCCCCCCATATATTTATTCCCCTAATCAACCATGGCTGCGATCAGAACCGACCCGACACAACAGCGATCATGTCCGCACAAAAACAACAACAACACGGCCAACAATTGTGCCAAAAGACAAATAAACAGCAACTGAACGGAACAAATAGCCTTAAAACAGATTCACGCCACTCGGAAATGAACACAAACAGCAAGGCAGCACCATACCAAACACATTTACAGCAGCATTGTTTGCAGTAGAAAATAAAGGCAACTAGCCTACATTACCCTACCTGGCTGTGACAGGGGACCGTGGCTGGCGTAGATATAGGCATAAACACCGGTGCTTCGCTGTACTCGTTGTGAAAGTTCCCCGGACTAAGCCGTTATGTTTGGCTTCATTATATGGAGGTGGTGGCCGCACACAACCGGGTGAGTTAGCTAATGCTATCCGACCGGCGCTAACTTGGTTTATCGGATAATGCACAGCCGCACATATTCACTGAATTAACCAGGAAGTCCATTCTCCTGGTTCACTTTCCCCACGTCTTGTAACCCCGAGCGGCTTCATACAGCACCAGGCAGCCAGCCGTAAATACATTTCCTACTCGGTGTTTGCCTCTGTGTTGTCACGGTCTCGCAAACACAGCGGTGATTATTTGCTCCTCCATTTTGTCTGAGATTTTTCTGTCCTCCGGCTCTCTCCCAGTGACGTCGGGTCAAGCTCACCGCTGATTGGCCAATGCGGCTAAATGTCACGCGCTGGAGCGTTGAAAGTTCAATTTTTTCATCTTTTTTTGACGCTTTGCTGGCGCGTTGACGCTTTGGTAACGCTTCCAAAGTGCCCAAAGCGCCGCTTTGCCGCGGCCAACGGATCCTCGC
>CASHTC010000443.1:47472-92387 GCA_949357725.1 Hyperoplus immaculatus
ATACCGTATACTATGACCTCTTTGATGTTATACCGTATACTATGACCTGTTTGATGTTATACCGTATACTATGACCTCTTTGATGTTATACCGTATACTATGACCTGTTTGATGTTATACCGTATACTATGACCTGTTTGATGTTATACCGTATACTATGACCTGTTTGATGTTATACCGTATACTATGACCTGTTTGATGTTATACCGTATACTATGACCTGTTTGATGTTATACTGTATACTATGACCTGTTTGATGTTATACTGTATACTATGACCTGTTTGATGTTATACTGTATACTATGACCTGTTTGATGTTATACTGTATACTATGACCTGTTTGATGTTATACTGTATACTATGACCTGTTTGATGTTATACTGTATACTATGACCTCTTTGATGTTATACCGTATACTATGACCTGTTTGATGTTATACCGTATACTGTGACCTGTTTGATGTTATACCGTATACTGTGACCTGTTTGATGTTATACCGTATACTGTGACCTGTTTGATGTTATACTGTATACTATGACCTGTTTGATGTTATACTGTATACTATGACCTGTTTGATGTTATACTGTATACTATGACCTGTTTGATGTTATACTGTATATACTGTTTGATGTTATACTGTATACTATGACCTGTTTGATGTTATACCGTATACTATGACCTGTTTGATGTTATACCGTATACTATGACCTGTTTGATGTTATACCGTATACTATGACCTGTTTGATGTTATACTGTATACTATGACCTGTTTGATGTTATACCGTATACTATGACCTGTTTGATGTTATATGTTTGATGTTATACCGTATACTATGACCTGTTTGATGTTATACCGTATACTATGACCTGTTTGATGTTATACCGTATACTATGACCTCTTTGATGTTATACCTGTTTGATGTTATACCGTATACTATGACCTCTTTGATGTTATACCGTATACTATGACCTGTTTGATGTTATACCGTATACTATGACCTGTTTGATGTTATACCGTATACTATGACCTGTTTGATGTTATACCGTATACTATGACCTGTTTGATGTTATACCGTATACTATGACCTGTTTGATGTTATACCGTATACTATGACCTGTTTGATGTTATACCGTATACTATGACCTGTTTGATGTTATACCGTATACTATGACCTGTTTGATGTTATACCGTATACTATGACCTGTTTGATGTTATACTGTATACTATGACCTGTTTGATGTTATACTGTATACTATGACCTGTTTGATGTTATACTGTATACTATGACCTGTTTGATGTTATACTGTATACTATGACCTCTTTGATGTTATACCGTATACTATGACCTGTTTGATGTTATACCGTATACTGTGACCTGTTTGATGTTATACCGTATACTGTGACCTGTTTGATGTTATACCGTATACTGTGACCTGTTTGATGTTATACTGTATACTATGACCTGTTTGATGTTATACTGTATACTATGACCTGTTTGATGTTATACTGTATACTATGACCTGTTTGATGTTATACTGTATATACTGTTTGATGTTATACTGTATACTATGACCTGTTTGATGTTATACCGTATACTATGACCTGTTTGATGTTATACCGTATACTATGACCTGTTTGATGTTATACCGTATACTATGACCTGTTTGATGTTATACTGTATACTATGACCTGTTTGATGTTATACCGTATACTATGACCTGTTTGATGTTATATGTTTGATGTTATACCGTATACTATGACCTCTTTGATGTTATACCGTATACTATGACCTGTTTGATGTTATACCGTATACTATGACCTGTTTGATGTTATACCGTATACTATGACCTGTTTGATGTTATACCGTATACTATGACCTGTTTGATGTTATACCGTATACTATGACCTGTTTGATGTTATACCGTATACTATGACCTGTTTGATGTTATACCGTATACTATGACCTGTTTGATGTTATACTGTATACTATGACCTGTTTGATGTTATACCGTATACTATGACCTGTTTGATGTTATACTGTATACTATGACCTGTTTGATGTTATATGTTTGATGTTATACTGTATACTATGACCTGTTTGATGTTATACCGTATACTATGACCTGTTTGATGTTATACCGTATACTATGACCTGTTTGATGTTATACTGTATACTATGACCTGTTTGATGTTATACCGTATACTATGACCTGTTTGATGTTATACCGTATACTATGACCTGTTTGATGTTATACTGTATACTATGACCTGTTTGATGTTATACTGTATACTATGACCTGTTTGATGTTATACTGTATACTATGTCAAATCCAAAATATATGTTGTTAAAGTAGAGGAACTTTTAAATATTTCTCAAACAATACATTTTTAAATGAAATGTAACAGCAAACCAGACCTTCAGTGAAAAGAATGCTATTTATATATACTTTAAACTAAATGAAATACATGTGTAATAGACACACTGTAAGGGCAAATGTCTGAAACAACTTTTCCTCTGATGATCATAAATTACATGTAGCAGCAAACAAGACCATCAGTGCAAAGAATGCTATTTTCATATAGTTCTTAATACCGCTTTTGTCCATAGGGGGGCACTAGAATTAACACAAAATGAAAGTTCCTTATGAAAATCACACACCATATTTACTGATCTGCTCTGGTTCCAGGCCTGAAGAAAGGAGAGAATAAACAGTCGGACACAAATCGTCAGGGAATTAATATAAACACACACACACACACACACACACACACACACACACACACACACACACACACACACACACACACACACACACACACACACACACACACCTAGAATAAACAGGAAGACACAAATCCTTGGACAATTTATATAAAAAAATAACCAAAGGTTTTTTTTTATTTCATGTTGATACATTCTTGGACAACACCACAGAATAGTTGCATGAGGCCGAATGTATGATCTCTCCAACGACATTGGCACGTGAAGCAGCAGGGCAACATGGAGATACTCAGTACAAACTGTAGAAAACATACATGCTTCATCAGGGCTTTGTTTTTAGTTGAGTTTTTACAAGTATTTTGTTTTCTTTAAATATATATTTTTTCATCTTTTTTATCCATTTCCCCAAACAGTCTCCAGGGGAAAGTTTAGGAAACGGGTCAGAGAAATGTTCTGCCGTGTGACAAAGAGTCAGTGAGTCAGTCGATGGGACAGACTCCAGAATATCACAGTCAAGGTGAAAAAACATATCATTATTCAAGAGATTCATGTCTGTAGATGATATTTGGGTATGATAACACTTCCTATGTGGCAGCTTTTTCATTGAAACCAGCTCATGAAGTTACATTTCCGCCAAAGGTACGGCCTTACAGGTTTTTATATATAGTGGTGAGCGCGAACTGCTCACGGCTGCTGACCTGCGCCAGACTGCTGCTGCTTGCTGCCTTATTGTTTAGTTAATGGAGGGCTGCTAGGTTGTGTTCTTTTGTTTTGTTCGTAGCTTAGAGGGGCCGAGGTATAGTTTAGTTGGAGGAAGACCTGAATCTTCACCTCATCTTAACGGCCTTGCATGTTTTTATATATAGTGGGCATCCTGGGGAAATGCACCTGTTGGAAGACCAAGAAGAAGAAGTACTATAGAATAAATAACTAAATACATCTTCAGCTCATCACTTGATATTGTGGAAAGACTTGAGGCAGTGGTGGATGATGCCATCTTTAGTAACTATAAATTCTTGTCCTTGAAGGCCACCGTAGCTTCTGTAAATTCTCCCCAAAGGAATGGGGTTAGCAAGGGAGCGTTGACATCTACAATCTCACCACTAGATTCCACTGAACATTCCAATATTACTCACTGTAGCTTTAAAGACCCGCTATGCAAGATCAGTTTTAAATTACGGTAATAAAATAAAATGTTTTCACAGCCTCATTTGTTAAATTGCTTTTCTATTTTAATCCAGTTTGCTTCACCCAATTAAACCACCACGTTAATATCTCACACACACACACACGCGCACACACACACGCGCGCACACACACACACACGCACACAAATGCCATTAAATACTCTGATATTACACACTGTACCTTTAACTTCATCAGCTGGTCAAAGCTACCATCTAGGAAGGGGTTATCACACCAAAATATCATCTACAAATATGTATCTTTTAAAAATATAATGCGTAAGTGTTGCCGTCTTGACAGAGTGCTGTCTGGCCCATTGACTGACGGAAGTAGAAATCAAAAACAGGACATTCAGAGCAGACAGGTGGAGTCAACTGTGTCGTCGTGACAATTTTCATTATTTCATTATTTTAAAACTTTTTCTGTTTCAACATCGAACATATCAGGCATGCATTGTTTGACAACCTCGACATGAAATCACCAGATAATCATTCATCACAAATCCAAAAGCCAAAGTTCTTTTAACAGGGAATTTAAAGGTGTTACGAGGAACTTTTAAATATTTCTGAAACAGTCTATTTTTTCCTCTGATGATCATAAATGACATGTAACATCAAATGAGACCATCAGTGGAAGTAATGCTATTCTTTATATAGTTTTTTCTTTAATGCCTTTGTCATGGGTAAGCTCACCCAGGAACAACAGCTGGTGTGGTAAAAACACTACTGCTTTTGTCCAAAGGAGGGCGCTAGAATGAACACACACTGAAAGTTCCTCGGAGCAGCTTTAAAGTCCCTAATGTCGGCTACAACACAGTAAATAAAGGTCTTCTTCATCTTCATCACTAAACACTGGAGAGTCGCCGTGTCTGAGCCGTGGAGAAGGAACACACACGTTGGGATGGGAACCACGAACATTTCAAACTCAAAGGCTTTTTAAAAACACACCTGGTTTTATTTTATTTTTTATATTTTTGGTTTTGAGTCGACGCCAGACGGGATTCTGAGTTCATGTCTCTGAGTGAATAAAAAAACAGATTTTATTCTCCTGCAGATTTTTTTCCTGTCCAATCAGCGAACAGAGGGAGTGGCTGGGAACAATGACGTTGAGGTCGTGCGCCAGTTTCAGTTGTAGTCAGAAACCGGCGCATGACATACGTCACGACCAAACGGTATGCGATTGGTTGGCAGATCCAGAGTGGCACTGGGCAGATCCAATAGTTTTAAACTTCAACAGACACCCCGCCTTCAAGTTTGTTAATTGAGCGATTCCAGACCTTCTGTACAAATGAAATGAAGTACGATGGTCTGGTAGGACCAGGCTAAATGAAGTACGATGGTCTGGTGGGACCAGGCTAAATGAAGTACGATGGTCTGGTGGGACCAGGCTAAATGAAGTACGATGGTCTGGTAGGACCAGGCTAAATGAAGTACGATGGTCTGGTAGGACCAGGCTAAATGAAGTACGATGGTCTGGTAGGACCAGGCTAAATGAAGTACGATGGTCTGGTGGGACCAGGCTAAATGAAGTACGATGGTCTGGTGGGACCAGGCTAAATGAAGTACGATGGTCTGGTGGGACCAGGCTAAATGAAGGACGATGGTCTGGTGGGACCAGGCTAAATGAAGTACGATGGTCTGGTGGGACCAGGCTAAATGAAGTACGATGGTCTGGTAGGACCAGGCTAAATGCAGTACGATGGTCTGGTGGGACCAGGCTAAATGAAGTACGATGGTCTGGTGGGACCAGGCTAAATGAAGTACGATGGTCTGGTAGGACCAGGCTAAATGAAGTACGATGGTCTGGTAGGACCAGGCTATGGTCTGGTGGGAGCAGGATAGTAACTTAACTGGCTGTAACTGTAATTTAACTTCAAGTTTTGAGTTCTACACACTAAGAATTCTAAAAAGTAAAATTTTTGCCATCTCCACTATTTTTTGTTCAGGAGGTTTTTTCAGACAATTTTAACACCGTTTTAATGTTTGAATCCACATTTTTTCCGACTTGGTTTGATTTGTTTTCTGTGTGACAGAGTTCTTATACATATGAAAGCGTATTGTGGATTCTGTATGCTCTTTTAGATGACATCAGAAAATGTCTTATAACCGCTAGTAAGAAATGCATTGATGAGTGGAAGGAACATTTGTTTAGGAGTAGGGATGTCCCAGTCCAAGCATTTACATATTTGAATCTTGCCTATAGTCGACTAATTGACAAATATTTTTTTCTTTCTCATTTGTGACATTGGATTCCATTTTTTCACATCAGACAGAGTTTGCCTTCTTGACTGCGCATATATAGAATCCTTTTTCTGTTTTAGACTGAGTCTACGATTAACACACACTAAGGAGGAACCAGTTTCCCAATGGGGGAAATATTCAAGTTTTATCAAGAGGCCAAACTCAGAATCCCAGGAGGCAGCGTGAGCAAAACCGTCAAAATCTCAAAGAGAAGAAAAACTAAAAAACAACCGACCAACCGAAGAGCATCCAAGAAGCAAGAAGCAGAACACAGATTCATCATCATTAACGTCAAAACCATCAGCCTGAAGAAAGGGAGAAGGAAGGTTAGGGATGCACCGAATGTACGCCAGCCGAAATCACAGATCCTCCAAGAGAATAAACCTAATGCTATAGACAGAAGACAAGCTGGTCAAATAGACAGTTAGGGCCAGTTTCGCAGACATGGATTAAGCGTAGTCTCGGACTAAATGTTACTTTCAATGGACAATCTCCATTCAAAATTCCATTCAGTCAAGGACTAGGCTTAATCCATGTCTACAAAACCGGCCCTTAGACTTTTTGAAATGTTTTGTTGTCTGCGTTTGTTTTAGGCAATGTATGCTGAATATTACAAAAATTATAATATTTTTTTTTAATTGAATACAAGACGAAAAAGTTAAAAGCACATTTAGACTATTTAATAAATGCAATGGTGAAAAGTTGGCAAAAGGAAAGAAAAACTGCAAAAAAACCCTGTTTGGTATAAGGGTTTCATTACTTTCAGTTTCGGCCTACAATTTTCATTTCAGTGCATCCCGTAAAGATATTGAACTCAGAGCGATAAACAAACGACACACAGGCGGCAGGACGCACGGACGCACGGACGGAGAGAAAAACTTGCAGTTTGGAAGAAGAACGTTAACGGACAAAAGGAGGCGGGGTTTCGTTTGACATCCACAGGCTGCGAGCTGCACCCCGTCATCAAGTCAAATCACACACTGACACTTTAATGTTTTTATTTTCTGACCACGTCTTGGCCTTTTCGTACCCACAATGCTTTGCTTTAAGTCAGTGGTGGGCCTTTAAGCAGTGAAACAACACCTTTAAGTAGCTACGAGGAACTTTTAAATATTTCCGAAACAGTCTCATTTTCCCCTCTGATGATCATGAATTACATGTAACAGCAAAACGAGACCATCAGTGCAACAAAGAATGCTTTTTTTTAAAACGTTTTTCTTAATGCTGGTGTAGTAAAAACACTACCGCTTTTAGTCCAAAGGGGGGCACTAGAATTAACACACACTGAAAGTTCCTCGGAGCACCTTTAAATGAAATCACATCCTCTCTCTCTGTGTCTGACTGTGGGTTGAGCCGGCCGGGCAGCAGAGCAGACATCTTGCCTCTCCCATCCACAGTCTCTGGTGATGGAGGAATGTTCTTTTGTTTTCTTAGATCACAGGGTCGTCGTAGCTCACTGATTTCTTCTTCACGGCCGGGCCTGAAGAAGAGGCAGAAAGGAGAAAGCTTTAGTCCATGTGGCGGTTAATAAAGATGCATTTTATTTCTTCTTAAACTATTATTTCTGAAGCCTAATATAGTCTGTGTTCCAGTCCCCATACTATCTACTATTTAACTTGGTAGAACAGAAAGATTTAGGATGTCCTGATTCTTGTGGTCAGATTTCGGATGGTTAGAAATACCCGCTATGTCTATGACATCTGCCCGTGATTGTTAGTGTTGAAATCAGCATCCTATTTGGGCGATTCTGACCCACAATCCAGTGCACACCGGAATTGACGTGACATCGACGGAGCCTCCGAATGAAAACAAACGGGGATGAGACGGATATAAAAGCAAGAGGCAAGATCAAGGCGCCATGTTAGGATGAAATAAATGAGTAAAAGTATGTGCCAATAGTATGCCTACTGCATCCTAACTAGATTATTTTTATGATCAGCTGTAGTATGGAGAATAGAAAAAAAGAGAATGAGATTTGGAACGCAGGGAGAGTGTTTTTATGTGTGGTCAGTGTGAGCGGTAGCACCAGTGTCACGAGTTTATCACCCAGACGAGTCGTACAGTCATCTTGTTAAAGCTGTAAATATGCCCCTCAAACAGTCCCATTACACTCTCTCTCTCTCTCCCTTCCTCTCTCTCTCTCCCTTCCTCTCTCTCTCACCTTCTCCCTCTCTGTCTCTCCCTCTCACTCTCTCTCTCTACCTTCCTATCTCTCTCTCCCTCTCTCCCTCCCTCTCTCTCTCTCTCCTCCCCATTATGCTCTGCTCTCCCTCCTCATGTTTGATAGTTTCATCTCTGTGCAGGACAGTACCTTACTGGATTTAATCACATTATTCACCGTAGCTATAGCAACAAGCCACAGAGAAGAACAAGTTCACAGAGCCTAAGCTGTGTATAAACAACACCAGTCTTTACCCCCAGTAGGCTACTTTCTGTTTGGGTCTACGGTCTCACACATTTGGAATCTGTAAACTGGTATGTCAACAAAGGGCCCACCATAGCTAGCAACAAGCATGTTTACAGAGCCTAGGCTCTATCTATCTATCTATCTATCTATCTATCTATCTATCTATCTATCTATCTATCTATCTATCTATCTATCTATCTATCTATCTATCTATCTATCTATCTATCCATCCATCCATCCATCCATCCATCCATCCATCCATCCATCCATCCATCCATCCATCCAGTAACTCACTATAGACTGTGCCGCTCTCTCCAGCTACATTGTGACAAGTGCCTCCGATATGTCAACAAAAGGCCCACTAAGGCCCAGTAGCTATAACAAGCCTGTTTACAGAGTCTAGGCTGTGTATAAACAACACTAATACTCACTGTGTGGGTCAGGGTTGTCAGAGAGCTCGGTCTTGGCCTCTCCATTGGGCCTGTCGCTGGCCTTGTGGCTCAGTCTATAATCTATCTACCCTCAACAAAAATATAAACGCAACACTTTTGTTTTTGCTCCCATTTTTCATGAGATGGACTTAAAGATCTAAAATTCATTCCAGATACACAATATTACCATTTCTCTCAAATATTGTTCACAAATCTGTCTAAATGTGTGATAGTGAGCACTTCTGCTTTGCTGAGATAATCCATCCCACCTCACAGGTGTGCCACATCAAGATGCTGATCTGACATCATGATTAGTGCACAGGTGTGCCTTAGACTGTCCACAATAAAAGGCCACCCTGAAATGTGCAGTTTTGTCTCACAGCAAAATGCCATAGATGCCACAAGCATTGAGGGAGCGTGCAATTGGCATGCTGACAGCAGGAATGTCAACCAGATCTGTTGCTCGTGCATTGAATGTTCATTTCTCCACCATAAGCCGTCTCCAAAGGCGTTTCAGAGAATATGGCAGTACATCCAACCGGCCTCACAACCACAGACCACGTGTAACCACACCAGCCCAGGACCTCCACATCCAGCAGGTTCACCTCCAATTGGTTTGCATAACCAAACAATTTCTGTACAAACTGTCAGAAACCGTCTCAGGGAAGCTCAACTGCATGCTCGTCATCCTCATCAGGATCTTGACCTGACTCCAGCTCGTCGCCGTAACAGACTTGAGTGGGCAAATGCTCACATTCGATGGCGTCTGGCACGTTGGAGAGGTGTTCTCTTCACGGATGAATCTCGGTTTACATTGTTCAGGGCAGATGGCAGACAGCGTGTGTGGCGTCGTGTGGGTGAGCGCTTTGCTGATGTCAATGTTGTGGATCGAGTGGCCCATGGTGGTGGTGGGGTTATGGTATGGGCAGGCATCTGTTATGGACGAAGAACACAGGTGCATTTTATTGATGGCATTTTGAATGCACAGAGATACCGTGATGAGATCCTGAGGCCCATTGTTGTGCCATACATCCATGAACATCACCTCACGTTTCAGCAAGATAATGCACGGCCCCATGTTGCAAGGATCTGTACACAATTCTTGGAAGCTGAAAATGTCCCAGTTCTTGCATGGCCAGCATACTCACCGGACATGTCACCCATTGAGCATGTTTGGGATGTGCTTGACCGGCGTATACGACAGCGTGCACCACTTCCCACTAATATCCAGCAACTTCGCACAGCCATTGAAGAGGAGTGGACCAACATTCCACAGGCCACAATTGACAATCTGATAAACTCTATACGAAGAAGATGTGTTGCACTGCATGAGGCAAATGGTGGTCACACCAGATACTGACTGGTTCTGAGTCCCTAGACCCCCAATAAAGCAAAAAAATGCACATTTCAGAGTGGCCTTTTATTGTTGACAGTCTAAGGCATACCTGTGCACTAATCATGATGTCAGATCAGCATCTTGATGTGGCACACCTGTGAGGTGGGATGGATTATCTCAGCAAAGCAGAAGTGCTCACTATCACACATTTAGACAGATTTGTGAACAATGTTTGAGAGAAATGGTAATATTGTGTATCTGGAATGAATTTTCGATCTTTAAGTCCATCTCATGAAAAATGGGAGCAAAAACAAAAGTGTTGCGTTTATATTTTTGTTGAGTGTATCTATCTATCTATCTATCTATCTATCTATCTATCTATCTATCTATCTATCTATCTATCTATCTATCTATCTATCTATCTATCTATCTATCTATCTATCTCTCTCTCTCTCCATCTACTCACTGTGTGGGTCAGGGTTGTCACAGAGCTCTGTCTTGGCCTCTCCGTTGGGCCTGTCACTGGTCTTGTGGCTCAGTCTAGAGGACATGGTAGCTGCTGTGGCCACGGCCTTGAAGGAACGTTTCCTCTTCTGCACGTTGAGCTCGGGGTGGAAGAGGATGACGTAGACCTTAGGCATGAAGAGCATCCCCAGAGCCACAGAGGCAGACAGGTTCATAGAGATGGTGAGGGTGGTGGTCTGGATGTATAACTGTAGAGAGGGAGGGGAATAGAATAGAATAGAATGGTTTTAGGTATATACACACACACTCACTCACTCACTCACTCACTCACTCACTCACTCACTCACTCACTCACTCACTGCTGAAAAAAACCAAGAAGTTTAATCAGATATGGCAGCCTTCACATGACACCTCAAATAACGTTTATTTATTATGTGTGTGTATGAGCGTCCCCAAAGCCACTTGAAAACTACATTCCATGATGATGCTATCTCTACACTGACTCTATGCACCTGCACTGGGTACACCTTGTTGAACAAATTTACCAAAACCTGTTTAAGATTCCGGTGTGTGTGTGTGTGTGTGTGTGTGTGTGTGTGTGTGTGAGAGAGAGAATGTGTGAATGTGAATAGCAATCATCAGTGTGTGAGAGAAGGGCTATAAGACATAAAGAAAGTGTGTGTGAACTGACTCAACCCCAGTGTGGACTGCCTGTTACAGCCCCTCCGAGTCTCTTTATGCCCGGTGTCTTGTGTGTGTGTGTGTGTGTCTTTCTGTGTGTGTGTGTGTGTGTGTGTGTAGGTGTCTTTCTGTGTGTGTGTGTGTGTGTGTGTGTGTGTGTCTTTCTGTGTGTGTGTGTGTGTAGTCTCTTTATGCCTTCCACCGGGTTCAGGAGGGACCACTGCTTCTGAGGCGAGTGTAATAAACATGCTTCCGTAGCATTTATCTACACACACACACACTTGCACACACGCACATGCGCACACACACACACACACACACACACACACACGCACACACACACACACACACACACACACAGCAAGTGTAATAAACACAGCACATAAAACATTCATACCGCGGCCCAGCTGTCTGCCTCAGAGGCCCAGGGTCGAGGCACACACCAGGTTATAAAAACCAATCCGTCACAAGCTCCTAAAAGCTGTCAGCACTTTGGCTCTGTGACAATTCTGTGTGTGTGTGTGTGTGTATGTGTGTGTGTGTGTGTGTGTGTGTGTGTGTGTGTGTGGGGTGATTCTTACTGACACGAATTCCTGAGCTTTCATTCAACTTGACGAGAAGAGAAACCACGGACTGAATTAGTTAGAAAAAGGCAAGGTGAGGTTTGCTATATAAAGTAGAGGGAGATCGCTCCATTCTGTTGTTCCAGACATCCCACACCTACACAGCCGGGTGAGTTGAGACAATATATGGACATTTCAGAAAGTGTTTTTCATTGTGATGCAAACGAAATACAAAACTGATTTAACTTGTTTCAAAACTACAGTTTGGGACTATACTATTCGACTGTGATATAGGCAAGTGGATAGAGCTCCTTTTTTTTTTTTTTTTTGGCATTTTTATGCTGTATTGATAGTGTAGAGACAGAGTTGAAATGGGGCAGAGAGGGGAGTGACATGCAGAGAATCGAACCCGGGTCTGCTGCTGGCCGAGGCCCATGGGGGGGACGCAGGCCCGGATTAAGAAGAAAGATTACACTAGGCATACCGCATTTCTTCGGGCCTCCAAACGGATACTTCACGATTTGGTGAAAAACTACAAACATTTGAACTGCCACAAGAGTATTATGCTCCTTCATTTGTTTAAGAGTTGCGCGTTTGTAAACGGGAGTAAAGAGAAACGTAACCGAGTGTGTGAGTTCACGTCTGTTCGTGAGCTCACTGCAGGAGCATTTCTGTAAGGTGCGAGCAGAGTCCAGTGCGGGAGCAATTTTAACAACTGGATGAAAAACAGTGCCGTGCAATGCTTTATTCAGCATAAAGTTAAAACGCTTGTGCAAGCCTGATCTAACACAAAAGCCTTGCGTGAGCGAAGCAGCGATTCACCTGGTGAAACCTGGCGTGGAACTCTGTGGTGGGTAACGGCGAAATTCACAGTGAGACATCGCTGGTCTGAGACGCCGCACAGAAACACTCTGGTTTGACGACTAAAATAATAACCGGGGAGCAGAGCCGGCCCAAGCCTTCATGGGGCCCGAAGCCGAATTTGATTAGGGCCCCCCTCTCCAATGTTATCGTGGCCAAATGATTGACTATTGTTAAATGTCATTCACACACCCAGTTCATCGCTAGTGCCTCCAATGTCCAGCTTAGTGGAAATAGTAGCCAGCCGAGATCCTGACTCTCCTAGGGGGTCCGGGGGTATGCCCCCCGGGAGATTTTTTTACCTTTTTAAAGTGAAATGCATGAATTTGGTGCACTTTGAGAGGGAAATTAAGAGGCTAAATATGAGGAATTTTGTGTGAACTAATAATTTGGAGATACTGGCTCGAATGAAGTAGAATTAAAAGCTATTGAAGAAAGACATGGATTTTCCATAAAAATATTAATATAGAAAAAATATGATATATAAATAAAATAAAAAATATAATTCAGTGTCCTCTGGGATGGTGCTTTTTTTTCTTTTATTGGACATATTTCTCTTTAATATTATGAATGCATTTAAATGCAGTGAGAGGAACGAAGCAGAAGAACTCTGTTGTCCAGCTATCTTTTTTTTCCACAGATGAGGCTGAAATAGGCTATAGACTACAGTATACACAGTGCATGGGCAACTGAGGGCAGCCCAATTTCCAATTTTTTTAAATAAACTCAGTACCGAGTGATAAGTTAACCTCGGATGAACTGATTAAATTATTAGGCTATTAACTATCCAGAACAAAAAATTGTATTCCTTTTTTTGTATGATAACTTACATTTACATAATATGATGTTAATATCAAACACATACCGTACTAAAACCGTACCGTACCGTTTTTTTTTTCCTTCTCACTGGGCCCCCTTGTGGAAATGGGCCCTAGGCACGTGCCTAGAATGCCTATGCCTAGATCCGGCCCTGGGGGGACGCCCTACCAACTGAGCTAAGGGCGCCCCCAGGATAGAGCTCCTTTGATCAGATTGTTGAATAGACGGTTATTAGTAGTAACCCCTAAATACTGCCTTAATTACATAATAATACACACACACACACACACACTGTGACCCACAAGCCCGTCTCTGTGTTTCTGTCGCTACCAGTGTTAATTTCGTAGACTAAGACTATGACGAAAAATATTCGTCAACAAACCTTTTTCACGCACGAAAACTAATTAAAAACTAAATAAAAAGGCAGATATGATGACGAAGACTGAGAGGAATATAACTGACACTATAGTCAACGAATAGGAACGAGACGAAACTGTTAGGGCGGGACGAATGGAGAAGAGATCCAATCAGAACTGTGGGACAAGTTGGGAAGAAATCCTATCGGTGCAAAGCAGCGAATGCAACCCTGTGTCGGTGAAAATCGACGGGAGAACTAGTCAGTGTGAGCGGGTGGAGAGAGCCGACGTGCAGAAAAACTCTGCGGTTTGATGGACAAAATGATAGTCAGGGATATCCTGCCCGTTAACGTTGTCTAGGGGAACGGCTAAGTTTCGCGATCTGTTTGTAGTAGGCTGTGTCTCGAGCGATGTGAAACTGCCGCCTCCCTCCGTTAGTTTCTGTTTTCACCCGAGTAAGTTACAATCAACTCCGACGCATGGACAGCGTTCAATTAAAACCTCTCATTTTATTATCAAAAAGGCTTTGATGCAAAAGAAGTCCGAACACACACAGCGGCAGCAGTGTTGCTTAAAGGAAAGGCAGTTGCTCAATTTTATTAGCACGTAACTGCATGCTGCTGCTGCTGCCCAGGGGCGGCCTTAACGATCTCGGGGCCCGTTTCAAGACCTAGTGTGGGGCCCCCCACTTA
The DNA here is from genome assembly GCA_949357725.1 of Hyperoplus immaculatus. Taxonomy (NCBI): domain Eukaryota; kingdom Metazoa; phylum Chordata; class Actinopteri; order Uranoscopiformes; family Ammodytidae; genus Hyperoplus; species Hyperoplus immaculatus. Next base: position 62,232 of record CASHTC010000443.1, read on the forward strand.
TTTTTTTTATTTTCTATTTTTTATAAATAATGCTTGTGCATGCTCCCCCGCTAAAAGAAAAAAGATTGTGGAATCCAGTTGGTTCATAGACGGATCATGAGATAATGGGCCCCCGGACACAGGCTCTTAAAGCCCCCTCTCCTCCCTATCCAGTCAGGTACACTGATTTTATGTGAGATTATTACGAATGAAATAGAATACATGTTTTGTATAACAACTATTAAATCTGTGTCTGTATTGCATATTCAGACCTTAATACCATTCAATGAAGAAAAACACTTAGTGGACTAAGTCCGCTGTAGATTTAGTCAACTAAAATCTTCTTATATTTAGTAGACTAAAACTAGACTAAGACTAAAAGATTATAGATGACTAGAATAGGACTAAGACTAAATGGTGTGATATTCAAAAGACTAAGACTAACACTAAATCAGAATTTGCTGCCAAAATTAACACTGGTCGCTACGAGGAAAACAAAACGAGTTGAAAGAAATGGGAAACGATTTCAAAGGCTCTGATTGGTCGTCACATCGGGGATTCTTTCCTTTCCTTCTGTAATCTTCTGCTGTTTGCAGAGTTTGTGTTTGAACAAATCAGCAGGGAGCCGGTTAATTAGACCTCCCTGGGATCCAGATGGGTGAGTGTGTGTGTGTGTGTGTGTGTATGTGAGTCTGTGTGTGTGTGTGACTGTGTGTGGGTGTGTGTGTGTGTGAGTGAGTGTGTGTTTGTGCGTGTGTGTGTGTGCATTTGTGTGTGTGTGTGCGTGCGTGCGTGCTTGCTTGCGTGCGTGTGTGTGTAAGTGAGTGAGTGTGTGTGTGTGTGTGTGTGTGTGTGTGAGTATGTGTGTGTGAGTGTGTGTGCTCCCTGGGATACTCGTTAGGACTGCGGAGCGGTGACAGCGTGGGAGGAGGCCCAGTGCATTCTGGGTAAACAAACGATTTAATGCAAAACACTGCAGGCAGAAACATTGTTTTCTCAAGCACTAGTTAGTTTATAGATTTTAGTCTCTTTATCTTCCATAACATGTCTTCTTTCATACTCTATCTCTCTCTCCCTCTCTCTCCCTCTCTCTCTCTCCCTCTCTCTCCCTCTCTTCCATAACATGTCTTCTTTCATACTCTATCTCTCTCTCTTTCTCCCTCTCCCTCTCTTCCATAACATGTCTTCTTTCATACTCTATCTCTCTCTCCCTCTCTCTCCCTCTCTCTCTCTCCCTCTCTCTCCCTCTCTTCCATAACATGTCTTCTTTCATACTCTATCTCTCTCTCTTTCTCCCTCTCCCTCTCTTCCATAACATGTCTTCTTTCATACTCTATCTCTCTCTCCCTCTCTCTCCCTCTCTTCCATAACATGTCTTCTTTCATACTCTATCTCTCTCTCCCTCTCCCTCTCCCTCTCTCTCTCTCTCTCCCTCTCTTCCATAACATGTCTTCTTTCATACTCTATCTCTCTCTCTTTCTCCCTCTCCCTCTCTCTCCCTCTCTTCCATAACATGTCTTCTTTCATACTCTATCTCTCTCTCCCTCTCTCTCTCCCTCTCTTCCATAACATGTCTTCTTTCATACTCTATCTCTCTCTCTTTCTCCCTCTCCCTCTCTCTCGCTCTCTTCCATAACATGTCTTCTTTCATTATCTATCTCTCTCTCTTTCTCCCTCTCCCTCTCTCTCGCTCTCTTCCATAACATGTCTTCTTTCATACTCTCTCTCTCTCCCTCTCTCTCTCTCTCTCTCCCTCTCTTCCATAACATGTCTTCTTTCCTACTCTATCGCTCTCTCCCTCTCTCTCTCCCTCCCTCTCTCTCTCTCTCCCTCTCTTCCATAACATGTCTTCTTTCATACTCTCTCTCTCTCCCTCTCTCTCTCCCTCTCTTCCATAACATGTCTTCTTTCATACTCTCTCTCCCTCTCTCTCTCCCTCTCTTCCATAACATGTCTTCTTTCATACTAGTATAAATCAAAGGTCCAACATGTACATTCAGGTGTTTATTTGACTAAACCTTGTCTGTTTGCGTCTGTATATTTCTCCTATACAACCATCTTTAACAGACATTATCTCAACATTAGATTCTTTTCAACACTCTGAATCCAAAAATCAACTAAACTTTCCATTAGAGCTCCTGCACCAGTGTCAGAGGGGACACCAGTTTGTAAACGCTGCCATACTGAGAAATACAGAGAGAGTTTTGTGGAGCTGATAATAGGCTTAATCAACTTTGTGTCAACTCATTTGGTGCAATGGATTGAATTTAAGGGACATTCGCTATATGAAAAAGTTACGCTCTATAGCTTTACACATTCCTTAAATGGGTTGCTAGAGAGTCTCATTCCAAAGTGAATCAGCGATGGGTTTAAAGGGGCCTTGTATTTCCACCATGATAATGTAAACAAAGTGATTATTGTATCTGTGAATGTTCTGGAACATCGTATTAAAGACACACACACACACACACACACACACACACACACACACAGTCACATACACACACACACTCACACACACACACTCACACACACAGGGACTTGGATTCCCGTGGAGACAAACATCCAACAGCAGGGAGTTAATGATGTGATGCTCAGCTGGACGGCAAATAATATATCAAAGAAAAACCATCAGAGAACGTACACGCACACACACACACACACACACACACACACACACACACACACACACACACACACACACACACACACGTACACGCACACACACACACCCACACACGTACACACACACGTACACACACACACAAACACACACACACACACACACAGAGAAGAGAAACGAACACTAACACTCACTCAAGTTTGAGAGGTTAAGTTATCGTTATTAGGCAATTTACACGAGGCACATTGAAATTATTCTTTTTCCCATATCCCCTCTCAAGTTCCCCCACTCCAGAGGGGGTCCTCACACAGGGGCATCCATAGAACCAGAGACCTCATGGTTACTGGGAGGAGGAACCACAGACCTCATGGTTAATGGGAGGAGGAACCAGAGACCTCATGGTTACTGGGAGGAGGAACCAGAGACCTCATGGTTACTGGGAGGAGGAACCAGAGACCTCATGGTTACTGGGAGGAGGAACCAGAGACCTCATGGTTACTGGGAGGGACCAGAGACCTCATGGTTACTGGGAGGAGGAACCAGAGACCTCATGGTTACTGGGAGGAGGACCCAGAGACCTCATGGTTACTGGGAGGAGGAACCAGAGACCTCATGGTTACTGGGAGGAACCAGAGACCTCATGGTTACTGGGAGGAGGAACCAGCGACCTCATGTTTACTGGGAGGAACCAGAGACCTCATGGTTACTGGGAGGAGGAACCAGAGATTTCATGTTTCCTGGGAGGAACCAAAGACCCAATGGTTACTAGGAGGAAGAACCAGAGACCTCATGGTTACTGGGAGGAGGAATCAGAGACCTCATGGTTGCTGGGAGGAGGAACCAGAGACCTCATAGTTACTAGGAGGAACCAGAGACCTCATGGTTACTGGGAGGAGGAACCAGAGATCTCATGGTTACTGGGAGGAGGAACCAGAGACCTCATGGTTACTGGTCGGCCCCTCTTTCCTTTAGGCCATCCTACCATCCCAGAAGTTGTCTCCATGGGCTCTCAGAGATGTTGGTTAAGACGTTTCATTCTTCTGCTGCCCCCCCCCCCCCTCAACCCCCCGTCTGATTAATGGTTGTTCGTGTCTAATTAAGGTTCCCTCGAGACCCGGCCCGCTTCTGTCAGCGTTTAGATTTATGGAAGGCATTTAGGACATCCCGGTGAATAATCACTCCACGCTTCACCATGTAATAGTCTTTAACTCATCTGGGCGTGATATATAAAGCTGTGTAGAGGGAGGGGCAGACATGCTGTAAAAACAACTTCTTAATCGTTATCAGTTGTGTGAGAACAAGAGGCAGAAAAAATATAAAACAGCTTCCTCATGATAACGTGTACAGTGCATACGGAAAGCATTCACAGCGCTTCACTTTTGTTATGTCACAGCCTGGAATGACGCTGGATTAAATCTATTTTTCGTCTTCAAATTTTTACACATAATAGCCCAAAATGGCAATTTAAAAAAAAGTTGGTTTGAGATGTATTAAAAATGAAATACATGAAGAAAAGGGGGGCAGACGTGGTGTAAAAACAACTTCTCAATCTTTATCTGCTGTGTGGGAACAAGAGGCTGTAAGCTCAATAGAAAAGAGCTTTCTTATGATACCGTGTATATAAGAATAACAGAGCTATTACTCTGCGTCACACACTCCCTCTGTGATGTGATTAGGAGCTTTAGGTAGAGAACAGAAAACATGACCGCGGTCACGTTATGTAACCGTGAAGCAGAGTCAATGTGGAGAGACGAGGAGTCGGAATGACGAAAACGCTGGAAATATGAGCAAAAGGAGATTTGAAGATTTGATTTTCTCTGATTCTTTTTATATAGAGACAATTTGTTATGAGATGTCAGGGAAAGCAGAGAAGTGTAAACAGATAAGGCAGCCTTTCTATATAACAGTACTGAAGGGACCTACTGTACATGACACCTTGTTTACTTTGTATGACTGTGCTTGCCTATACCAATTCACTCGCTACCCTCGACTGTGTTATATAAATATGGCCTTTACACATGATTCCATGCATCCTACTCAATTGCATTCCTTACGCTTCATAATACCCATCTCCAAAAATATTTCATTTTACCACTTTCCCTCCTGTTGAACCCTTATTCCTAGAATAGACAAACGGGTTTTTACAAAGTTATATTTGGAATGATCCACTACTTTATACTGTATGTTCAAACTGCTGTTGAACGTGTTGTGACATGCTGCTTCACACTCAGTCAACATATCAAACGATGAGTCAGACTTTGGAATGAAGCATTGGAGAAGGAGCACCGCCCACTCACCTGTCTAAACTCTAAACAGTTCAATTTTGTTCAACTGTAAGTGAAGAGACACGCATGGACAAACAGACGGTAAGATTTATATCTTATATCAGCTTATTATTGGTCTGGATGTTATCAAACTTGTTTATACTGGTGAGATCTGTTTTTAGCTTATGTGGACTCATGGAACATCCTACAGTGCACTTTAAAACTAAATGAATTAGTACCCTTTGGGTCATTTTAATTCCTAAATAACAAACCATTTCACCCCAGTGTGCAGTTTTTCACTTAACGGACCGGTAGCGGGCGGTGACGAGATATTCACTGATTTTGACAAAAAGTGATTTGGATTAGAATGGCTGACTCAACCTTTAAGCACCTGCCCCACTGAATGTATATAGGATGAGCTCCGTAATGGTTAAAATGTTATGTACTGCACAGATCAAATCAGGTTTACTATTACCGTTGAGCCTTAAAGGTGTGGTGTGTGTTCTTTGAGCCTGGGGCAGAAACACACCCTGTGCATTCGTTAAAGGAGGAGCTCCACCCTCACCTGAAAATACCTGATGCCTTGTTTTCACTGAGTAGCACAGTTCAGTTCAGCTCAGCACGGTTTGTCAGGGCACGGTAACCCAAGATAAGGCTTTGCGTTTTTAACTGCCGACAGTCTCCTATATTTTTTATATATTTTTTTACTTATTTATATTTATATGAAGAAACATTGGCACATCACCTCATACTTTATTAGTACAAATGCTGTTTGAATGTTGTTTGTAGATGCCTGCTTTTCTATGCACTGTAAGGAAAAGCTCATTTGTGATCTTGTTGTACATTGTATAATGACACTAAAGTATTCTATTCTCACTCTCACTTGGTAGACGGGCACCCAAAAGGTGATATAAATAGGTACGGAACGGTTTGCTTATTTTGCTACACTTCCCAACTCTTGACAGTGGAAACGCAAATAAATGTTCGCTTTTATGCCACTGTTGACATTTTTCCCTCAGACAAAACTGAAATTATTGTTTTTGGCCCTAATCACCTTAAAAAGTAATGTTCTAAAGATAAAGTTCAAACCCCGGCCTCAAGCAAGACTGTATCATAAACACAAGACAAGAGCAGCAACAATTAATAAGGAAATAAAGTGACTGTGCAGCTCAAGCGCTCAGTGCAAATTCAAAATAGTAATAAATAGTAGCAGCAGCATGTCTGATTGATGGTGACTGTTTATGTTGGAGGTGGGGTAGTGGAGGCCACAGCTCTGGGGTTATAGCTGTTTCTCAGTCTGTTTGTTTTAGTTCTGATTGTCCTGAACCTTCTGCCAGATGAAAGCAGTTCAAACGTGGTGTGGCTGGGCTGTGAGATACTGTAGGCTTTCTTCTGAAATCAATGATCATCTCCTTAGTTTTGGAGGTGTTGAGGTCCAGGTCATTGGCGTCGCACCACTGGGTAAGATGTTCTACCACGTGCCCGTAGGCCGTCTCATCCTCCTTGGAGATCAGGCCCACTATTGTTGTGTCATCTGCAATTTTTTTTATGATGTTTGAGGGGTCGATGGGGGTGCAGTCATGGAAGTCGTGTGAAGAGCATTCAAGAGCCAGTTCACAACGAGCCTGAACCCTCCACATCTGCTATGGCACCCCTGGGAGATGAAGCTGCTACCATCCAACAGAGACCAAAAAAGATAACTATGCATGAAAACTTAGCCAGAGAATTTCATGAGCGTAAAATTGAATATTTAAAAGAAGAACATGAAATGAAAATGAGAATTCTAGAGGTTGAACTGGATATGAAATTGGGAGAGAGGGCTATGCTCCAAAAAAGAATTCTGCATACCAGTAGCCATGGTGAATATGAGGAATTGTGAAAAATAAAAATAAATGTATTGTCATTTGGCGTGTGAGTGTGAGTGAGTATTAATCATCACAAACTACATTTTAACCAGCCTTGGTTCACTCGTTTAATTTTGCTACATTATTGTAATTTTGTACAGAAACAGTATGCAAGCAAAACTATACCATAATGAATACATTCCATATTTAAATGCTGAAGTGCTGCACTGTGAAAGCAGCTCTGTGTGCAAGTCCTCGCTGGTCATTGGCTGCCTCTGCCACCATGGGCACATCTGCATCATCCTGATCTTCCATTGGCACATCTGGGGCCGGTTTCCCAAAGCCTTCGTAGAGCCTTCTTAACGCTACGTCATTCGTAACCCCTACGTAGAGTTCCTACTTAACATTTCGCCTGTTTCCCGAAACGTTCTTTGCTACGAATCTCTTTCGTACGTCCTACGTTGGTAAGGTTGGTCTGGAGCGCCCGCAGAGCCTTCTTAGCTCTACCATAGGGATGTTTCAGCTCTCATTTGTGTCATTTAACTAATAAATCTGACTGTATTTCATATCAAACGGACACAGCGATGACTGTATTAAATAACAAACTGTTAAAAACGATAACTGTATATAGCGTACATATCACATTTAAAGTAAGCTATATATGTTAGCAGAATACCATTCACTCTGATTCACAAAGTGTTCAAACTATAAGTAGCCTACATAGTCATCTAACTGACTTGACAATCAGCATTAACTGATTGGATGCAATGTCCGTCAATATGAAAATAGGCTACTTTATACGTGATACACTACAGCCTACAGTCGGATCGTTTTTATCAGTTTGATATTTAATACAGTCATCGCTGTGTCCCTTTGATATGAAATACAGTCAGATTTATAAGTTTAATGACAAGTGAAGTCCCTGCGATCGCTGTGGCATCGCCAGAGATAGGCTTGGCTACTACAGACCCCCACATTTCCTTCCGTAAGCACCATGCGTAAAACGGACACGAGTGACATCCCTGTTGCGCATGGAACTGCAACAAGTCATTCATGAAGAAAATAATTGCTGGAAACAATCTTAATCTCCTCCGCTGTTTCTATATTTTTCTATAGCCTAGGCTACCTTTTTTAAATCAGTAGGCCTATAGGCTATGGTAATACGTTCGACCAAGGTTAACACTAGAACCATCGCATTGTGTTCCACACACTGCAGAGCTCCGCCTCAAAACATGTAAACGTGTGAAAAAATTAATGAATAATCAATTAAAGCTTACCTTAAAATAAGTGTGCCATGTTACTGTTTATTGTATTTAGGATTTTAGCTCATTTGGACGCTGTTTGGGCCGTCTGTTTTTATTGATATAGGCCATTGGCGATATTCTACTTTCAGTTTCCTTACTGACCCACCACGAAACGTGATTATTGTTCTTAAAGATACTTAGATTATAAAGCAAGAGGTGTTAAATGTTTCGGCTTAGAAGGATTTCTAGTAATCTTTTATTCGCAAAGACTTGTCATGCAGCTTCGCATGAAATAAGCAGGAAATGGAAAATCGAACTCTGAGCCATCGATTTCAGCACTGGACAGCGCCGTGTACGAGCCACGTAGGGACTGTTTCTTAAGAAGACTCCTAAGAGACCGTTCGGGAACCACGACTACAGAGGTAAACAACTTTGGTAAGTCATAACGTAGGAGTCTTCGTAGCGCGCTAAGAGATGACGTTATCGGGAAACCGGCCCCAGGACAGCCATGCTGCTTCAGGTAGTTGTGCAGCACAGCTGTAGCAATGATCACTTTGCAGCATCTTCTTGGCTTGAAACGAAGCGTACTTCGTAAGCACTGGAATCGAGTTTTCCATACTCCAAACATACGCTCGATCATCCCTCTAGTACGGATATGAGCTCTGTTGTACCTTTGCTGCTCAGCTGTTGTGGGATTTAGATGTGGTGTGAATAAATAGTTACTCTGACCATATCCACTATCACCAAGTAGTAGTCCACTATGTTGTCCTCTCTCAAATTGTGCACACAATGAAGAGTTGAGAAAAATCCTTGAATCATGGGTTGCACCTTTCCAACGGGCAACAATGTTTGAAAACTCCAAATTAGGAGTGCATACACCCTGAACATTGATTGAAAAACAGTTCTTACGATTCCTGTATTCCTCTGCATCAGGAGTTGATGGACACTTGATGGGAACATGACATCCGTCTATACAGCCAATCACTCCTGGGAAGTGCCCATATTCATAGAATTGCACTTTATAGTTGGCTTGCCCAGCAGCATCAGGGAACTTGATGTAAAGACTCCTCAGTTCACAAATGGCACTGCAGACTTTAAGTTGAATGGCACTAAGACTTTGTGAACTATTCTACATACAGTTGGTTCACTGACACCACACAAATCACCAGTTTCACGATGAAAGATTCCACATGCCAAGAACCTCAAAGTGATCAGAACTTGCAGTTGATTGGACACAGGCCTTCCTCTTTGAGACAGAGAGGAAAGTCTAGGCTCAAGCAAAGTAATTCTCTCCAATGCATTTTCCTTGTGCATACAAAAGCGGTCTCGAAAAGTTATTTCATCAAACTGATTCAATGGATCACTCCTATCCAGCAGTATTCGTCTGGCTGGCCTTTGTCGTGCATGTTGGTCCTCATTTAGATATTCCAAATAGTCCTTGCTCCCAAACAATCCAAGCTCAGTTTCACAAACAGTAGCCTAGCCTACTAAGCGGGAGTTAAACCTGCCTCCTTGGCAGATTAGTTTAAGCTTCAATTCAGTCCAATTTAGTCCTGGAGTAGCTCTAATGCTCAATTTTGCAATCGGCTTTGTTTAATCCAGAACAGGCTTAATCCACAACTATTTTAAGATACGTCTGTGCAAGTGAATTTCAGTTAAGCCAGCTCAAACAGCATTTTAGTCTGGGACTAGGCTTAAGCCTTGTCTCCGAAACCGGCCCTTAGTGTATTATGTTGGCATCAGTCTACTCTAAATTATTTAAATTGGTTATTTCAAAATTAGTATAAATAAATCCTATTTGATTTGAACTTTGAACCGTGCTTTTGCATGGGGGATCGGGGAGTGAAAATCACACTTTTATTTGTGCCTTTATTTCCACTAGACAGGGGAATAACATAAAGTTGGGGCTTGTCCGGTCTTTAAATGTTAGTCATTGTACATTTATTGGTTTTGTTGTTTATTTTGGTTGGTAGATTCTCTTTGTGAGTGTGCAGGTAGGTCTTTTGATAAGCTTTTTGCAAACTCAGTCAGTGAACATATCAAACAATGAGTCAGTACTTTGGAATGTAGCTATGGAGGAGGAGCTCCACCCCTCACCTGACTCACCTCTAAACAGTTCATTTCTCTTCAGCTCTGAGTGAAGAGAGACGCACGGACAGACAGACGGTAAGATTTAAATATTATATCAGCATATTATTGGTCTGGATGGTATAAAACCTGCTTATACTGGTGAAATCTGTTTTTGGCTTCTGTGGACTCATGGACAATCAAAAAGTGCACTTTAACCAAACCCATGAATTAGTATCCATGGGTCAAATAGCCAACCATTTCACCAAAGTCACTACTCACTTTTAAATTGTTAGAATGTTTAATGTTAATCAGTTTTAAACAGTTTATTTGACTGACTTATCTTGTTGAGTTTTGTATTTATAATGTGCTGTATAGTCTCCACATCAGTGTTAATGAGACATTGCTCTTAATGTTGTTTGAGTTTAAATACTGTAGACCAATCAGCTACAGACAGTGAACGTGACAACAATGCTATTGGACAGGAAGTTAGTGACGATGCTGTTGCTAAGGCAAAGCACGTCTGGGGAAGCAGGAAGGAAGATTGTTAAAATGTTCTGTACTACACAGGTACAATGCGGTAAAACCAGTTGATCAGGGAACTTTAGAGCTGTGGTTTGGTTTCTTTGAGCCTGTGACTGAGACACATTCCTGTGTTACAGTTTAAGCAACAACGTCTCAGGTGAGGGGGGAGCTCCACCCCCCTCACCTGAGACAAACCTGTTATGTGATGTTATGTGATGTTATCACAGATAGTTATTGTTCAGCTCTGAGTCACAAAAGACACATGGACAGATGGTAAGATTTACATCTTATATGAGCTCATAGATATCAGGGGCCATGGTCCTTTTAACCTGTAATTTATTTTTTTTAATTTTTTTTGGTAAAATGTTTTAATTCTTTTATTTAAATGTTGTATTTTTATCCATGTTTTAAATTTGTTCCTTTTTTGTATTTGTATTCTTTATTTGATTTTAACCCTGTGAAGCACCTTGAGGCCCTGTGCCTGAAATGTGCTTTATAAATAAAATTGCCTTGCCTTGCCTTGCCTAAGCAGGAAACAGATGGATAGTCTAATGCGGGTAGGGAATGAGTCCTGCAGATGTAAAGGTCCTGTTTGCATGTCTGCATTGGCCTGTGAATGTAATGTGTATACTACCAGAGTGTAAATTGAATATCCCCAAGAGGATTTATATAGTACCTCGTCATCTTCTTCTGTATTGAACCGTTGTGATGAGAGCTGAGCGGGAAGGCAAAGTTCTGGATCTCCCTATGGTCATGAAGGTTAAGACCCAAAGAACTAGATCACTGTTAGAAGTGTGGGAAATGGGTTCACTCAGGAGGGGGGCAGGTGTCTCCCTTAGAGATATGATGAGAAGTTCAGTCATCCTGAGAGACTCAGAGTAGAGTTTTTGTTTTTTGTTTTTTTGTGTATTAATGGTTTCGTTCCTATATGTTTTGTGATTGTTTTTCTTTGTATACATTTATTTATTTTAATTTTAATTTTTAATTTATTTATATATATTTTTTTATATGTTTTTCTTTTTTGTATATGTTTTGTGTGGACCCCAGGAAGAGTAGCTGATGTTTCTGCATCAGCTAATGGGGATCCTAATAAAATCAAATCAAATTAGAGCCGCTGATACTTTTGGTAGAAAGGAGCACGTGGTTGAGGCATCTGGTAAGGATGCCCCCAGGGCGCCTCCCTAGGGAGGTGTTTCAGGAGCGTCCAGCTGGAAGGAGGAAGACCCAGGACTAGGTGGAGGGATTATATCTCCACACTGGGAACGCCTCGGGATCCCCCAGTCAGAGCTGGTTACTGTGTGGAAGGGAAAGAGAAGTTTGGGATAACTTCCCTCCTGTGACTTCACTCAGACCAAACTGAAGTTGTTGTTCTTGGCCCTAAGTAGCTTAGAAACTAGGGCTGTCAAGCGATTAAAAAAAATGAATCTAATTAATTACAGGCTCTGTGATTAATTAATCTAAATTAATCGCATACTTATGACACTTTTATACCTGTTTATAAACAGCTGTATAGCCTACTACAGTTTGTTTCTCTCTCTCGCGCGCGCGCTCGCTCTCCTTCTCTCGTAACTTCTGTCTCCTCCCCTAAGCCAGCTTTATACATGAACTAGCGCCGAATTTTCTCAAAAAAACAAGCAGACTAAATGACGACTTTCCATCTCCCACAACAGACAGCGCTGCACTGCCACCATTTCGTAGCCTACTCATAGGCAAAAATATTGACACACACACACACACACTCACACGGGGCGGGTGTCCGTTTATGCGAGACAGCTAGCAAACACAATTGGAGGAAGATTGAGAGATAGGCCTACTGTTTTGAACCTAGCATACATTGTTGCACCCACTAAATCAATAATGCACGGACACTGCAGAGAATTAAGTAAGATGTCTTCCTACCTTCATGCTTATTTGCCGAAGCATCCCATAAACCGTCCATAGAGCCCTCGAGTCGGCCCCTTTCCCCTGGTTCTCTCTTTACTTTTCTCCCTATTACCCGCGCGCCCGGCCCGGCAAGCTAAAGGTGCCGCTCCGCACCACTTTTGCACCAGGTCAAAGGGCATTATAGAAGTGCGATTAATCTGCTTTAATTTTTTTAATCGCGTTAATTTTTCTGTGATTAATTAATCAAAATTAACGCGTTAATTTGACAGCCCTATTAGAAACATATTTTTTTTAAATGTAAAGCTCCTCTGGATGGCACAACCTTGGCCTCAAGCATAAGGAATCTGAGTTACGTTTGATCAGGACCAGTGTTGGGAATAACGCCGTTTAAAATAACGGCGTTAGGTAATGCTGTTCTTTTTTCAGTAATGGGGTAATCTAACTAATTACTTTTTCCGTCGTTACAACGCCGTTATCGTTACTGAACGTTAAATGCGTTACTATGAATTGATTGAATAAACTGTGTAATCCAAACGCACCCCTGGCTCCATACTACACAAACTGCTAGTGAGGAGACCGGTGTGTTTTATTCAGTGTGGATGACATAACTGTCAGTTAGCGCCGTCACAACAGTCAGCCGGAGCGCCTGTTAAGTGAAGTTTCTTTTTCTTTCTCTCTCTGTTGTGTGAGCATGCACGTTGCCGCAGTAACCACCTATCAATCCACGGTTGAAACGTGCTCTCCCTGGGTTTGTTTGCATCGCCCTTTGAGTAAGTGCATGGAGTTTCCCGATCTCTATAAATTATAATTTATGCACGTTATTAAACGGCCGCGATTCGCCGGTTGCAACAGCTGTTTAGCGTGCCATCACGAGCCGAATATTGCTACTGTTTTCCTGGCATCTGTATGCTGTTGTGCATGTTAAAGAAGGAAATAAACATAGGATACATCCTTACTCCTCCTCTCATCGTCTCATGCTTCATAGTCTGACGTATATGGCCTTAAGTGGTGTTTTAGCCGACACCCCTGAAGTGAATCCAGTGATATAGCAGATCAGCACGGTAGGCCTACATAGAGATGATTTTACTTGATCGCCTTAATCAATATCTGAGCACTAGTCAAAATCAGTTTGGTTTCAAAGCAAAGCTTGGTACAGAGTTGTGTATTTATGCCGTGAAGGAGGCTACACATACATATATGAGGCAGAATTCCTCTGTTATAATTGGTTTTATTGATGCCTCTAAGGCATTTGACAGAGTTAATCATTTTAAGCTTTTTAACAAATTGAAGCAAAGGGGTGCACCTGATAGTATTATAAGAATTCTGACCTACTGGTATTCTAAACAGAGAATGCATGTTAAATGGGGTAACAGTGTCTCTACTCCCTTTGGTGTAAGTAATGGAGTGCGTCAGGGGGGGATACTTTCTCCTGCTCTTTTTAACTTGTACATGGATGAATTATCTCAGCAACTAAATGAATGCCAAACTGGTTGTATGATTGGGAACACTCTTGTAAATCATGTCATGTATGCTGATGACTTGGCCATTCTCTCTCCCAGCAGTGCTGGTTTTCAGCAGCTACTGAACATTTGTTCTGATTATGGGATGAAATATGATGTATAATACAATGCTAAAAAAGTATTGTTATAATATGCAGAACCAAAGGGGACAAAGAATTGTGCTTTCCAGATTTCTATCTGTCAGGACAAGTGTTGGGAGTCTGTAGGAAAACAAAATACCTGGGTCACTACATCACAGATCAGATGTATGATGATGATGACATTTATAGACAGTGTCGCATACTATATGCCCAAGCTAATATGTTGATAAGAAAATTCCATATGTGCTCTGAAAAAGTAAAAATCCAACTTTTTAAAGCATACTGTACTCCACTGTACACTGCAGCCCTATGGGCAAAGTTTAAAAAAAAGGCCAGTCTACAGAAGCTACAGGTTGCTTATAATGACTGCTTCAGGATTCTACTGAGGAGGCCTAGGTGCTGTAGTGCTGGTGCCCTGTTTTGTAATGCAGGTGTCAGCACTGTCAGAGCATTGTTGAGGAACCTGATGTATAAATTTATCTGTCGCCTTAATACGTCACAGAATTGCATTGTTGTTGTGCTGACTAATCCCAGCTACAGTACAATTCGTTACCAGTCACCAATGTGGAAGTATTGGTATGAATGTCTTTTATGAAAATGTGTGTAGGCCTATCTGTGGGGTGGGTTTTATATGTTTTGTGTGTTCTTTTTATGGACCTTGAGTCTGACAATAAAGATGATGATGATGAATTCAGTTTCCTCTACTAGGCCTACTTTTGTTGAGAACAAAATACTTGAAGTGCAAGATAAACCTCTTGCTGTCTGTTGATGTGCAATACATATTGAAGGTTATGTAGCCTACAAGTAGGCCTACCTGTCTGTTTTACTCATTTCAACTGACTTGTGAAAACTGCTCAGAAAAATCAAAACATTTTGACATATAGCAACTTTTTTTTTACAGTAGGCTAACGCAAATAGTTACTTTCCCTGGTAACTAGTTACTTCTATTATAAAGTAATTCAGTTACTAACTCAGTTACTTTTTGGAACAAGTAGCGAGTAACTATAACTAATTACTTTTTTAAAGTAACGTTCCCAACACTGATCAGGACATATATATGTACACTATACACCCCCGGTGTTACAGATTAAGCAGCAGCATTAAATGAAGAGTTCCACCCTTCATCTGAGACAAACCAGGAAACAGTTTGTTTCTGCTCAGCTTTGAGTCGCACAAACAGTAAGATTTACTTATATCTTCTCCATGATTGGAATCTGAGTTATCTTTGATCAGGATATGTTCTTTAACTCCCATGTGAAATAAATATCAGGTACATTTTTTCCAAAAGAAGATGCAGGGAAAACTATACAACACTTTATAATATATATGCCCCAAATAAAATATTTTATAAACCCCACAAGACAGGGTTTGTACAGAGTCAGGTAAATTTGGAAAATGCTAAATTGAAATATGTGTTTTCAAGGTTTGAAATATGCTTGAATTCTGAACACATTACTGGAAAAATGCTTGGAAAAAAACTTTTTTTGTTTAGATCATAAGTATATGTATTTTGGTCTCCAAATATAGGCCTACTGTATTCAAAGCATCAGGGTCCTTAAAAAGGGCTTGAATTTTACTTTTGTACAAACCTTGCATAAAAGTGTTAATGTCCTATACTTACACAGATAAAATGCTTTGAAAACCAGTTCACAGATGAGCTTTAGAGTTGTGGTAGGTTTTGTAACTATGACCCAAACTCAACTTTCTGTCTGCTGTGTTTTCAGCTGCTCTCACAGACAAAATGGCTTCCAGATTAGAGGAGGATCTCTGCTGTCCGATCTGTACGGAGGTCTTTAGAGATCCTGTTGTTCTGTCGTGTAGCCACAGCTTCTGTAAAGAATGTCTGAAGAACTGGTGGAGAGAGAAACCAACACGGGAGTGTCCAGTTTGTAAGAGAAGATCTTCAAAGTATGAACCTCCTTGTAACCTGGTGTTAAAGAACCTGTGTGAGGCCTTCTTACTGGAGAGAGATCAGAGAGCTTCAGAGGATCTCTGCAGTCTGCACTCTGAGAAACTCAAACTCTTCTGTCTGGACCATCAGCAGCCAGTTTGTCTGATCTGCAGAGATTCAGAGAAACACAGCGGCCACAGATTCAAACCCATCGCTGAAGCTGCAGCAGAACTCAAGAAGAAACTTGAGGAAACTCTGATGCTCTTAAAGGAGAAGTTAAAGATCTTTGAAGAAGTTAAAGTGGAGTCTGATCAAACAGCAGAACACATGAAGGTCCAGGCCCGACGCGCAGAGAGGCAGATTCGGGAGCAGTTTGACAAGTTTTACCATTTTCTAGAAGAGGAAGAGGAGGCCAGGATGGCTGCACTGAGGGAGGAAGAGGAGCAGAAGAGTCAGATGATGAAGGAGAAGATGGAGGCTCTGAGCAGAGAGATGGCAGCTCTTTCAGACACAGTCAGAGCCACAGAGGAGCAGCTGAAAGCTGTAGACGTCTCATTCCTGCTCAACTACAAGGCTGCAGTGGACAGAGTCCAGCAGCGCCCCCTGCCAGCTGATCCACAGCTGCTCTCAGGAGCTCTGATAGACGAGGCCAAACACCTGGGCAACCTGACCTTCAACATCTGGAACAAGATGAAGGACATGGTCTCCTACACTCCTCTGGTTCTGGACCCAAACACTGCTCATCCAAAACTCATCCTGTCTGAAGATCTGACCGGTGTGAGATATGAAGAGTATCAGCAGCTTCCTGATTATCCAGAGAGGTTTGATTATGATGTCTCCGTCCTGAGCTCTGAGGGATTTAACTCAGGGACTCACAGCTGGGACGTCCTGGTTGGCGAGAATAGACACTGGGAACTGGGTGTGTTTTCAGACTCTGCCCAGAGGAAGGGAAGCATACGGTCTGGTTTACGGGGAATAGAGTTCCATGAAGGTAAATATTATGCATGGTCACCACCAGGTTCAACCACTGTTATCAAAGTGAAGAATAATCCCCAGAGGATCAGAATGAATCTGGACTGGAACAGAGGAAAGCTGTTGTTCTCTGATCTTGATACTAACACACACATACACACCTTCAAACACACTTTCACTGAGAGGATGTTTCCATTGATTAGCAATGTGGATAATACACTCCCTCTGAAGATATTACCACTGAAGGTCTGGGTGACAGTGTCACAGGTCTGATAGTCTTTAGTTTAAGATCTGCATTAATCTGATATTTGTTATTATTTACCCACAGATGAAGATATCTCTGGCTGTCAGGCACAAAGAATAAAAACATGTTTCATGTCATGGGGTGATTTTAACATTCATACAGCGTTTATAACAATCCCTATCGGTTGTGACTAATCAATTTGTGTTTGGCTTTTTGCCTTTGGTAGTATATTGAGTAATTTGTTTGTAGCATTTAGTCAAAAACGTGTTTCATGTCAATGGGGTGATTTTTGATCATCTCATATCAAGGCTTTTACAACAACAGTCAGGCCATTTTTGTCTGTGATGCTGAAAGTGGAATCCTTTATTTGTAACTGTTGAAGGAAATGACCTCTCTATAATCATGTGTATTTGGTCATACAGTACATTGACAAAGTTTGAGTTGTTGGGAAACTAAAAACAAGTGAACACTACAAGCCTCCTCCTGTGAATGTGTGCAATACACCTGCTGCACAGTGGGGTTGTGAATTGTAAATGTTAACCGTTTAAACGTTTAAGCGTTTGGCCTTTTTCTTATCACTTGGTAATGTTCGCATCGTTATACTTCTGGACCATCGGAAAATGCAAATTGTCTCGTGTGCATAATGTCATCTGATCGGCTCCTGTGATTTGCGGTTTATAACAACCCCCATCAAACTATTTTTAATGATTATCTGCCGAAACCGATTGTTTCAGTGCATTATGACTAATTATGATACTAATTGCCTTCGGATCAATCGGAGCACCTTAATTCTTGTTGGTGATCTGTGTTTAACTTTCTGTGAGATGGTTAGTTGGCTGAGTTGTGAAGTTATTCCAATGAAAGTCCTGTAAGTGATAGAAGTGATTCTGTTGGGTTGGGGTTGGGTCTAGCCCTAATGCACTTGTAATACAATTGACAATTGTAATAATTCTAATGTGGTGCGATGGTGCGGTTTTGCGGATAATATGAGAGCACATATGTGTATGGGCTTGTCAGTCACAAATGTGTTCATCATTTATGAGTTTTACTTTTTCAATGTTTTTGGTTCCCCTTGTTCTTTTTCTGAGGAAACAAGATGCTGCATCTCAAGGGGCTTATCTTCAAATACAATTTGGAACTTAATAATGAAAGCTAAGACCAGGTTAAGAAAAGTTGAATAATGCCTTGTGTAAGAACATCTACACACTGTCGTCTACATTTGTTGTGTATTAATTCTGTCCGTCTGTGTTTATTGTTATTTTATTTCAAGTTGCCCTTTTAAGAACTGGCTGGGGACAACTGATGAAAATTAGCACACATAGCTAACGGCTAACTCTGGCTCATTTATGGCATCTTGTCTGTTAATCAATGAGGATTGTCCCTATCATGAATTAATAAATTAAATTAAATGTCACTGATTATGGTTCAATAAAGACCTACTGAGAATCACAGTATTGTGTCATCTGGTGTTTAGTAAACACATTTATATTTCCTTTTCCAAGATTATTATAACTTCTCTCTGCTCGTCTTCCCAGTGCTACTAGAAGGTTTCATCTTGTTCAGAATTTTAGGAATAACGGACTGTTTGACCAATAGGAAATATTTTTGGAAAGTTTGACTATACACCTGTTGGAATAATGGAACGGCACCATTTTGAGTTCAACAATCTTAAGAATTTCAAACAATAACAGTAGAGATTAGGAGTACATAGACACATGGTGAAAACACATTTGTGGGAGGTAATGTCTTCACATCTAAATGCTCCTACCACCTGCATTATTTGATGCTTAACACGACTACCTGACATTGTACTAACATTTTTAGGAAAGAAGGAAAAGCAGAATAGGTCCTTTAAATAATGTTTTACTATGTCAGACTGTTTGCACCAGTGTGATAGTGCCCTATTCACCTACGCGGCTGTGGTGAAGTGTGTAGGGCGGTCGTCCACTGGGTTACAGGGTCGGTGGTTCGGTCCCCCGTCTCCCCGCCACATGTCCAAGTGTCCCTGGGCAAAGAGACACTGAACCCTAAATGTCTCCTGATACTTAGCTTGCACCCTGCGTGGTAGCTGCTGCTGCTATCGGTGTATGAGTGTGTATGTGAATGGGTGAATGTGTACAAAGCAATGTAAAGTGCTTTGGGTCTGTGAAAAACCAGGGAAAAGAGCTTTATAAGTGGAGTCCATTTACTATTTACCATTCACAGAGGTTGATAAAGAAAGTTGCTGATATGAATATATGATGAGTGGGAAGCAGTTAACAGCTCAGTGAAAGGGTTTAACACAGACGTTAAACGACCCTGACTTATAGAAACGCTCCACACAGAAAGTTGAGCGATAACGAGTGAGTGATGGCCAGAGAAAGACGAGTAAGAATGGAGAGAATAGAAGGATGACAGGACTGAGATACGGAGGAGAAAAGGTTAAGCAGGTGGAGACAGCAGCTGAATAGAGAAGGCACAGACAGCTTCGGTGGCAGAGCTGTGAATGATGGATGGATGAAAGAGAGAGAGGGAAAAGGTGAGGAGGGACATAAAAGAGTTTGGAAAGTGTTTAAAAGGCTTCAGGGCAGCAATGGAAGACTGATGGCAAAGTCAACTGTCCAATAAAAACCAGAACAAAATGCTCCCCAAAAAAGATTACGATTTGAGGCAGGGTCGCAGGGTCCATAGCCACATCATCCTGCATTGTGTGAAATAGGTTTTCCAAGATACCAATGAAGTTTATTATGATATTATTATTAAAAATTTAACTTTAAGATGCTCAGAGGAACTTTCAGTTTGTGTTAATTTTAGCGGCACCTTTGGACATGAGCGGTAGTGTTTTTACCACGCCAGCTGTTGTTCCTGGGTGAGCGTTTACCCATGACAAAGGCATTAAGAAAAACTATATAAAAATAGCATTCTTTGCACTGATGGTCTCGTTTGCTGTTACACGTAATTTATGATCATCAGAGGAAAAATGAGACTGTTTCAGAAATATTTAAAAGTTCCTCGTAGCTACCTTAATGTAGAATCACTGAGAGTGGATAACTCAGAGTAGGAATACTGATATTACCAATCGTCAGCTTGTAGTTAACAGGGTTGTTCTGTGTTTGGTCGTCGCTCTGTCTCTACCACCAGGGAGAAACTTATGTAACTCTGGTTTCATGCATTCTGGATGAGCAGCAGCTGTTTCTTCTGACACATTAAAAATTACTGAAGCTGTGTGTGTGTGTGTGTGTGTGTGTGTGTGTGTGTGTGTATGTGTATGTGTGTGTGTGGGGGGGCGGGGGCTGTGTGTGAGTGTGTGTGTTTTGTTATAATTGGAGTTTATTATCTAGATCTAAACTAGACTCCAAATGTGTCCCGATCTGTGTCTTTGACTGACACACACACACAGTCACACACACAGTCACACACACACACACACACACACACACACACACACACACAGTCACACACACACACACACACACACACACACACACACACACACACACACACACACACACACACACACACACACACACAGCGTGGCGTATAATCAATAGAGCTTCGTTAGAGAAAGTCTGGGGAAGATGTTGATGGGCTGTTAAACCAGATTACATGGTGTTAGCCTTCAGCTCGATGTGACCCCCGCTGATGTTAATGTGTGTGTGTGTGTGTGTGTGTGTGTGTGAGAGAGAGAGTGTGTCTGTGTCAGTGTGTGTGTGTGTGTGTGTGTGTGTGTGTGAGAGTGTGTCTGTGTCAGTGTGTGTGTGTGTGTGTGTGTGTGTGTGTGTGTGTGTGTGTGTGTGTGTGTGTGTGTGAGAGAGTGTGTCTGTGTCAGTGTCTGTGTGTGTCTGTGTGTTTGTGTGTCTCACGTTTGCATTTGAAACCTCCTGCAGTGATTTTAAAGTCTTTGACGCAGAAAAAAAATATTTGGTTTCAATATAATATTTTCAGGGATTTTGTTTTCATTAAAGCGGCAACGAGTAACTTTTAAATATCTTTTAAACAGCCTCATGTTTCCTCTCATAATCATAAATTACCTTTAACAGCAAACGAGACCATCAGTGCAAAGAAAGACGTTTTTATATAGTTTTTATTACTGCATTTGATCTGGTCGTACACCCAGTCCGATTTTCGGTTCACGCGTGCATGCTCTATGGTCACATATCCGTATTGGTCACAGATTTCAGCGTGGCGCAGGAACGTGAATTGAGAAGCCTATCCCTCCAGGTGAGGGAAGGGGAGCGGGAGCCTTGTTTGAGACAGTTGGAGACAGTTGTTTGTCGTCATAATGACTGATAACGGGGCTGAACCATCAAAGAAAAAAAAGAAAATGCAATGAAGAAAAGCGAAAAGGGAGAGTAATAGGCGGGCGGGAGGGCGTTGCCAAGCAACGTATACACAATTTCACGCAGCGAAACTAGACTGCAGTGTTTACTCCTAAATGAATGAGCGGTAGCCTACTAAAACAAAGTTTACTTTGCCTCACCAGCATCATCAGATGACCATTATTCATCTGAAATAGTCATTATTTACAACAACATAAACACATTACCTCATCGTGATCCATACTAACTAACTGCCATCTCTCGTTCATTCGCTTTGTGTGAGGACACGGGGACTCGTTCAGCTCCGTGAGAGGTGACAATGCATCAACTCATTGCAATCAGGTGTGTTTAGCACTTACTGGCATTAGTTGATGCTGTGTCACTAACCACTCTCTGGAAGCCGAAAAGAGTCCGGTGCCCTCACACTTTCAACACACGGACACGCACCATATTGCTTCCTGATTATTTGAATCTTGGACTCCCAGCACGAGCTAGAAAACAGCTGGCGTCGTAAAAATACTACCGCTTTTGTTCAAAGGTGTCGCCAACGTGCCGACTTACTCGTAGTAGCTTTAAGTTTTTTTTTTTCTTTATTAGACAGTGTGTAGAGACAGAGATGAAATGTGTCAGAGAGGGGAATGACATGCAGAGAACGACCCGGGCTGGATTCTAACCCGGGTCTGCTGTGAAGAGGACAGACAGACAGACAGACAGACAGACAGACAGACAGACAGACAGACAGACAGAAGAATGACATGCAGAGAACGACCCGGGCTGGATTCTAACCCGGGTCTGCTGTGAAGAGGACAGACAGACAGACAGACAGACAGACAGACAGACAGACAGACAGACAGACAGACAGACAGAGAGGGGAATGACATGCAGAGAACGACCCGGGCTGGATTCTAACCTGGGTCTGCTTTGAAGAGGACTGAGACTCTATGGGGATTGGGTACTCACATTTTTCCTATTATTTTGTTATAAATCCTTATTCAGTTTAATTATTTCCAGGATGCCTACATACAGTATATACATGTGTATATATATATATATTTATATATATATATATATATATATATATATATATATATATATATATATATTTATGTGCACTCCATTTGGATTGGGGTGCCCTAATTAATTTTTTTTTTCACAAGTCTCTTTTTTAATGTAAAAATCCATCCCATCCACGTTGTATTGGCCCATAGTGCATAACACTATCTCTACCTACGCCACTGTGTGGGAGGGAAGCAGCTCATAACACACAAACATTAATGGAGGCGATAAAACGCACGGTGCATGAAAGAAATGAAATTAGCATAGCAAATATTGTCCTCCCTCCTGCCCTGTCTCTATTTACGACTGAATCTACCTGACACACACACACACACACAGGAACACACACGCGCAGACACACACAAACACACGCACACACAGGAAGGAACGCACACACACACGCACACACACACACACACTCAGAGACACACAGAGACACACACACAGGAAGGAATGCACACACACACACACACACACACACTCAGACACGCAGGAACACACACACACGGGAACACACACGGGAACAGACACTGGAACACACACACACACACACACACACACACATACACACACACACACACACATACACACACACACACACACACACACACTTAAATCAAGATGCACTTTGCGCCTTAATGATCAGAACAAGTGTCCTTTGGTTGACCTTAAGTGGATGTTGGTTTATTCATGAGGCGCTCACATATCACAGCAGATTGTGTCTTTACACACACACACACACACACACACACACACACACACACACACACACACACACAGCACATTTAGTCTTTACATCTCTATGCATGAGGGGACAACTAGCTCCCCGCTGATCAAAGCATAGAATGTTTTCTGGAGGGGTGGCGGGGTAATCTTTGGTTGTACTGTATTCATAAAGAAAACAGAAGGCCACACGCACGCACGCACGCACGCACGCAGGCACGCACGCACGTTTTTACATCTTCACCTCATCTTTTGTTCTTATCTTTCTTATACTATCGTGTCCTTTGGTTCATTTTAATGTCTAATATTAAACCTTGATGTATGTCATGCCCCTGTAAAGCACTTTGAAAGGCCTTGTGTCTGTGTAAAGCACTTTGAAAGGCCTTGTGTCTGTGTAAAGCACTTTGAAAGGCCTTGTGTCTGTGTAAAGCTCTTTGAAAGGCCTTGTGTCTGTGTAAAGCTCTTTGAAAGGCCTTGTGTCTGAACTGTGCTGTAGGAATAAACCTGCCTTGCCTACTTACTTTCTTACTCACTTATATTGCTTTTTTTTAAGATATTTTTTTTGGCATTTTTATGCTTTATTGATAGTGTAGAGACAGAGTTGAAATGGGGCAGAGAGGGGAGTGACATGCAGAGAACGACCGCGGGCTGGAATTGAACCCGGGTCCGCTGTTGGCCGAGGCCCATGGGAGGGGTGGGGGCGCCCTACCAACTGAGAACTGAGCTAAGGGGGGGGGGGACGCCCTACCAACTGAGCTAAGGACGCCCCCCTCACTTATATTGCTTGATTGGAGTTGCATTCTTGTTTATACATTTATTTTTGTCACAACTTCAGCCAGTATTTAGTTTGTTTTCTGTTTTCCTGGTTTACTTTCTAACTCTCATGTCACTTCAGACCCGGCCACTCCCTCCTGCTCTGCTCTCCCTCCTGCTCTGCCTCCTGCTCTGCTCTCCCTCCTGCTCTGCTCTCCCTCCTGCTCTGCTCTCCCTCCTGCTCTGCTCTCCCTCCTGCTCTGCACTCCCTCCTGCTCTGCTCTCCCTCCTGCTCTGCTCTCCCTCCTGCTCTGCACTCCCTCCTGCTCTGCTCTCCCTCCTGCTCTGCACTCCCTCCTGCTCTGCACTCCCTCCTGCTCTGCTCTCCCTCCTGCTCTCCCTCCTGCTCTGCTCTCCCTCCTGCTCTGCTCTCCCTCCTGCTCTGCTCTCCCTCCTGCTCTGCTCTCCCTCCTGCTCTGCTCTCCCTCCTGCTCTGCTCTCCCTCCTGCTCTGCTCTCCCTCCTGCTCTGCTCTCCCTCCTGCTCTGCACTCCCTCCTGCTCTGCTCTCCCTCCTGCTCTGCACTCCCTCCTGCTCTGCTCTCCCTCCTGCTCTGCTCTCCCTCCTGCTCTGCACTCCCTCCTGCTCTGCTCTCCCTCCTGCTCTGCACTCCCTCCTGCTCTGCACTCCCTCCTGCTCTGCTCTCCCTCCTGCTCTCCCTCCTGCTCTGCTCTCCCTCCTGCTCTGCTCTCCCTCCAGCTCTGCTCTCCCTCCTGCTCTGCTCTCCCTCCTGCTCTGCACTCCCTCCTGCCCTCCCTCCTGCTCTGCTCTCCCTCCTGCTCTGCTCTCCCTCCTGCTCTGCTCTCCCTCCTGCTCTGCACTCCCTCCTGCTCTGCACTCCCTCCTGCTCTGCACTCCCTGTTAATTACATTCACCTGGTCGTCTGTCCCACACTCACCTGTTCCTCTTCAGTTAATCAGCCCCAGCATATATCTCAGTTCCCTCAGTCAGTTGCCAGATTGTCAGATGTCCTAGTGTGTTCACCCAGCTTTCCAGCATTCAGATTTCCCCCTGTGTCGTGTTCGGATCCTGCTTGCCTGTCCGTGTTCCGACCTGTCTTTGGACTTTCCCTTTTGCCCAACTGGACTTGTTTGCCACGCTGTCTGTCTACCTGGCTTGTCATCCATTAATCCTTGTCATCATTAAAATCTATGTTTTGTATCTGAACTGTTTCCTGTATCGTTCTTGTCTGTCTTTCCCGGAAACCTGACACTTTTAATGATGACAAATGGGGGAAGGAATTGAGCCCAGGATTCTCCCTGTCTCTGTTTCCAAAAGGGTCTTGTGGTGTGTGTTATGCTGACATTAAAAATTCATATTGTTTTATAATTCGTAATACATTTGTTTCAATGGTTCAAAATAAATAATTAATTAATTCATATGTCGATAAACAACGTCCTGTTTTCATTAATCAGATGGGAGCGTTACATCGTGTCGACATGTTCCCGCAGTAGGAGTTTGTCAGAAGTTATTTCTCATTTCAATCAAGTTTAATAGAAACCAAGACGGCATCCATAATGAATGAGGTCTCTGTGTGTCTGTGTGCACAAGCGTGTTTAAGTCGGTGTGTGTGTTTGTGTGTGTGTGTGTGTGTGTGTGTCTGTGTTTGTGTATGTGTGTGTGTATATGTGTGTGTGTATGATGATGTGTGTGTGTGTGTGGTGTGTGTGTGTGTGTGTTTTTCCCTTGTCCTTTCCACAGTCTACTGAGAACTGACAGACAACAGTGTGTCAACAACAGCAGCATCAGGCCAAACAAATCATTTTGTAATAAAACGCCAAAATGTAATTCTCTCTTTGTTTCTATGTCCTGTGTTGGTATTTATTCATGACTATTTGTTTGTTGTATGTGTGTCAGAATTACAGATGTTGGATGTATATGATATTTTGTTAGTATTATACTGTATGTGTGTGTGTGTGTGTGTGTGTGTGTGTGTGTGTGTGTGAGAGAGAGAGAGAGAGTCTGTGTGTGTGTGTGTGTGTGTGTGTGAGAGAGATAGAGAGAGAGAGAGTGTGTGTGTGTGTGTGTTTGATTTTGTGTGTGTGTGTTTGTGTGTGTGTGTGAGAGAGAGAGTCTGTGTGTGTGTGTTTGATTTTGTGTGTGTGTGTGTGTGTGTGTGTGTGTGTGTGTGTGTGAACCAGTCTGCCGTGGCCTTTACAATCAAATGAAACACACATTACAAACCGCTGTTACTTTAAGATACAGAAAATCCCTTTTCAAAGCCAAACAGCTTCTATCAGTGTGACAACGGTGCTAAGCCCTCTGCACTATTTGATATATTACAAAACTTGCACGGGTGTGTGTGTGTAAGTCTGTGTGTGTGTGTGTGTGTGTGTGTGTGTGTGTGTGTGTGTGTGTGTGTGTGTGTGTGTGTGTGTGTGATTTAAATAAATTGTATGTTGAACTATGTTTTAAGGATTAGGAAAATGAGCGAAATAAAGTTAGAATGGCACGATGCATTTTATTCTTATGTTTATAATATCTATTTACTTATCGCATTGCTTTCTCTTTGTTTTAAGGTTGAACTTTAATTTGTGATAATGATTAATATATGTGCTCTTAAAAATAAATAAAAATATATTTAAAAAAGTTATAAAAAAAATAAAAAAATAAAATAATTTATTATTATTATTGTTATTACAACTATTATTATTATTATTATTATTATTATTATTATTATTATTATTATTATTATTATTATTATTATTATTATTGTTGTTATTATTATTATTATTATTATTATTATTATTATTATTATAACTATTATTATTATTATTATTATTATTATAACTATTATTATTATTATTATTATTATTATTATTATTATTATTATTATTATTATTTTATTAAATAAATAAAATAATAAGTCAGCTCCTATGACAGTCAGAGAACTGCACTGTTCTAAATCCTTTAACAAAGAAGAGTTCAGTCTCGTCTCATGTATCGGCAAATAAAGCCAAAAATCCTCCCTAATATAACAGAAATACACTGATCCTGTGTGTGTGTGTGTGTGTGTGAGTGTGTGTGTGAGTGAGTGACTGTGTGTGTGCATGTGTGTGTGTGCGTGTGTGTGTGTGTATATGTGTGTGCGTGCGTGTATTTGTGTGTGTGTATTTGTGTGCGTGTGTATGTTTATGTGTGTGTGTGTGTGTGTTTGTGTGTGTGTGTGTGTGTGTGGTTGAGAAACAAACTGTGGAAAGACTGTGAACTAAAGCTGCTGTTAGTCAGAGGATTACTGATGAGAACACAAGGATTAGTTATTCATACACTCAACAAAAATATAAACGCAACACTTTTGTTTTTGCTCCCATTTTTCATGAGATGGACTTAAAGATCTAAAATTCATTCCAGATACACAATTGTACCATTTCTCTCAAACATTGTTCACAAATCTGTCTAAATGTGTGATAGTGAGCACTTCTGCTTTGCTGAGATAATCCATCCCACCTCACAGGTGTGCCACATCAAGATGCTGATCTGACATCATGATTAGTGCACAGGTGTGCCTTAGACTGTCCACAATAAAAGGCCACTCTGAAAGTGACCATCTATGCCGGGGGCCTTACCCCCCTGCACACTCTGCAAGGCCTCGAACAGTTCTGCCTCAGTCAGGGGCCCCTCCAGCTCTCTGTGGGTCTCTTCTGACACTGTGGGCAGGTCTTGACAGAATGTGTTAAAAGCAGCATCATCCTCCTGGTACTCACTGCTGTACAGCTTCACATAGAACTCCACCGCTCTGCTCCTGATGGCTGCAGTGTGTGTCAGCGTTTGCCCATCCTCTGCCTGCAGCAAGTGCATCTGCCTGCTCTGTCCATTCCTCTGCTCCAGGCCGAAGAAAAACTTGGAGGGGGAATCCATTAGGGCAGCACTCTGGAAACGAGACCGGACTAGCGCCCCCTGCGCTCTGGTGCCCAGCAGGTCTGCCAGCACGGCTTTTTTAGATTTGAGGTTTTCAATACAACCTCCATTTTCTGTGGCCTGTGAGGAGCTCTGCAGCTCCACTATATCGACCTCCAGATCTTTGATAGACTTGGCCAAGTCACGAGAAACATTGAGAGTGTACTGCTGACAGAGCTGCTTTATCTGTACTTTGACATGGTCCCACCATTGTTTCAAACAAATAAAATCCCCCTTCCTCTCTCTAAAACCTCTCCAAAAATAAATAAAAACCTCTCTAAAATGTGCATCTAAAAGCAAAGTGGTGTTAAAATGCCAATAAGCAGACTTACTCTTAAGATATTTAATAAAAACCTCACATAAAACCATGGAATGGTCCGAGAAGCCCACTGGACATATACTACACCTCTTAAAAATACTAAAATGCTGCGTAAAACAATAAAACCTGTCTAACCTCGCTAAAGATAAAACACGTTCTCTGCTGTGGACCCAAGTGTACTGTCTTGTATTGTGGTGGATGTTTCTCCATACGTCACTCAGACTGTGAGTGTTTATGAGAGATAGCATCGCCTTCTGAGAAGGTGCATGTGGTTCTGGGTGGTTTCTATCACATGTGTGATTTGCTGTGCAGTTAAAATCCCCTTCTAAAAACAAATAGTCCTCTGGCTCACACTGCTTTAAAACCAAACTGAGTTCCTTTAAAAAGAGAACTCTGCCAGGGCCAGAATTAGGGGCATACACATTAATAAAAACAATATTAAAACGCTCATACTTTGCTTTAACCACCAGCATTCTCCCCTGCACCCGCTCCTCCACCACATGAGATACAGGACTAAAATCTCTTGAAAAAAGGAGAGCCACCCCTGCACTAGTGCTGTTAAAATGGCTTCAAATGACCTGTCCGTCAAACTCCCTCCTCCAGTCTGTTTCATTAAAAACATCACTGTGGGTCTCCTGCAGCATCAGAACATTCATTTTCTTCAATTTAAAAGTCTCAAAAATGCAAGCCCTCTTCTCCACATCTCTCGCTCCATTAACATTGAGCGTAGAAAGTTTAAAGTGACTCATTAAAACAGATGTTAAAAGAGACACACAGGCTAGCAGAGACAGCAGGCACACTGCTTTATGTACTCTCTGAGACGCCATCATTTAGCTGTTCTCTTATCTTCCTTCCCATTGTCTTCAGTCTGTAATACTCTGTGTCAGTGAACCCTCCTTCCCCTCTCATTTTCATCTGAGCTTTTACAGATAACAACAGCTTTTCTACATCTTCAAAGTATTCCTTATACTGGGGATTCCTCATGTTTTTGGTCTTTTGCAAAAAAAACCCTGATACTCTTTACGGAGTACAGTTCACCCAGCTGTGAAGCAGAAGGCATTTGTGAGTCAGTGAGGGGCTGGCTGTCAGTAACACAGTCCTCCATCTCCTCTTCCTCTTCACTAGACCCTGTCTCCTCATCACTGCATTCTGAGTCTGTCTGTTCCTCCTGCTCCCCACTAGCTGCTGGCTTCTTTGCCTTAGAGCCACAGGCTTCACCTGCCTGTTTTCTTTTTAGATGGGGAGCCTTACACAGGTTGTCTTCCTCCTCCATCACCCCGTCCTCACTGTCCTGCTCTGCTGCAGCAGAGATGGGCCCAGCCTCTACACTCCCTGCTGGCTCTGTGATAATATTGTTCCCCTCCTCCTGAACAATACACTCACTCTGTTTTCCATTTACAACAGTTTCAACGCACACATTTGTCTCTTCAAGGTGTTTAACAACCTTCTCCCCGTTTTCACCACCAACACTTTGAGTTGCATCATTTGGCTTCTCCCCACAAGTTGCAACATTTTCAGTTATACTCTCAGTGTTTATATTGTCCAGCAGGTTGTTTTCTACACTTGCCACATCCTGCGCTACAGTGTCAGTGTCCTTTGAAGAGCCGGCTGTAGGCTCCGCTGCTGGCACCGCAGCTGGAGCCGCTGCCGGCGCCGCAGCTGGCTCAGCCCGTCTTCCAGGGGCTTTATCTGGGCAGGCTCGCGCCAAATGCCCTTCTTTGCCGCAGGCAAAGCATTTTAGGGTTCCAGAATGAACAAAGACTGCATAGTCAAAATCATCAACTTTTAGATTGAAGACTAAACTCAGTTCACAGTGTTTCTTATGTAGAATCATGTGTACTTGCCGTCTATGGGAGACGACGTGTCGCAGCAGGGGGGACTTGCAGCCCGACGGCAGCTTCCTTATAGCCGAGA
>CASHTC010000444.1:5000-18767 GCA_949357725.1 Hyperoplus immaculatus
TGTATTTCCAAGTGGTGTTGCCGTAGTTTTTCACCCCGGAAGAGTAGTGACGCAGACCCGGAAGAGTACGGCCAGTCCCCACTCGGTGATAGTAAACAAGATGCCAGAGCACTGCGCTGCGTTTTGCTGCTCGAATCGGCGGACCAGCGTCAACAAGGCTCGGGGGATTACCTTTCACAAGTAAGACTTAACATCACCGTACTATGGACTGTATTTTGTGAGTAGAATATAACCAGAAATCGTGTCCAGCTAGCTAGGCTATGTTTACTACGGCCGGTGTTCTGACATTTTCTGCTCCCTCGTCAGATTTTGCTACCGTAGCGCGACTTGATAGCGGACTCTATCAGATTATGCTACCCTATCAGAAAATGCTACCTTACGTCATTGGTAGCGTATTTGAGCTGTAGACCAACAATAACCTCTATCAAACGATGCTCCCACAACATAATCACGTTATTTACACCACTACTCACCCTACGTACACTGTAAGAATATGGGGAGCATATTTTGATGCTGTTTAATATTATATGCTTCCCTATCAGAAAATGCTACCTTACGTCATTGGTAGTGTATCTGATCTGTAGACCAATAACCTCTATCAAACTGCTCCCAGTACAGAATCACGTTAGTTTAGACCACTATACTATTCCACATTACACTGTAAGAATATGGGGAGCATATTTTGATGCTGTTTAATATTATATGCTTCCCTATCAGAAAATGCTACCTTACGTCATCGGTAGTGTATCTGATCTGTAGACCAATAACCAATCAAACCCCAGTACCGAATCACGTTAGTTTAGACCAGTACTCACCCTGTACACTGTAAGAATATGGCTAGCATATGTTGATGCTTTTTAATATATATGCTACCCTATCAGAAAATGCTACCTTACGTTATCGGTAGTGTAGCCTATCTGACAAGGGAGCAGAAAATGTCAGAACAATGCTTTTTAATATACATGCTACCCTATCAGAAAATGCTACCTTACGTTATCGGTACTGTAGCCTATCTGATCTGTTGACTAATAACATATGAAACGCTGCTTCCGTAGGCTACAGAATCACGTTAGTTTAGACCACTACTCATCCAATGTACACTGTAGGAATATGGGTAGCATATTGATGCTTTTTAATATTCTTCCCTATCAGAAAATGCTACCTTACGTCATTGGTAGTGTATCTGATCTGTAGACCAATAACCTCTATCACACGCTGCTCCCAGTACATAATTACGTTGTTTTACACCACTACTCACCCTGTACACACTGTAAGAATTTTGGGAGCATATTTTGATGCTGGTTAATAACGTCTTTATTGAAGATTTTACCTCTATCAAATTTTGCTCCCAATGCAGAATAACATTTTACACCAATACTCAATAATCAATTAAAGTAAAAAAAACACAAGCAAAGTGTAGCAAAGTATTATTAAAACTTGTTTATTATTGTGAATGGGATTCGTATGTGTGTGTTTGCAATAGATAAATCATCCAATAATAAAAACAATCAATGATCTCAAATATTACTACTTACCAAGATGAACCTTAACCAAAGTGAAGGAAAGGCTAAAGTTTGGAGTAAGAAAGGATCTGCTCATGATCCCAAACATACAGGCTCATCTGTGAAACACGGTGGAGGAAATGTCATGGCTTGGACTTGCATGGCTTCTTCTCAGATGGGCTCGTTAATCTATATTGATGATGTAACACATGATGGCAACAGCTAAATGAACTCAGAAGTTTACAGAAACATTTTGTCTGCCAATTTAAATAAAAATGCAACCAAACTGATTGGAAGATCCATCATCATGCAGCAAGATAATGACCCAAAACACACTGCAAAAACAACAAAGGAGTAAATCAGGGGCATGAAATGGAAGGTTTTAGACTGGTCAAGTCAATCTCCAGACTTAAACCCTATAGAGCATGCATTTTACCTGCTGAAGAGGAGACTGAAGAGAGTAAACCCCCAAAACAAACAACAACTGATGTCAATGGGTCAAAGTTGATCTATTGTCTCATATTCATATTTTGGTGTCAAACCCAAATGTTTCCAGTCTACTTCCAATACTGGTTCCAATACTTTTGGAGAGCACTGTAGCTTCCTGTTTTTTTTCCCTGTCCTTTCTTTTTTTTGACTCAGATACACACAGTTTTTTTTTTAACTTGTTGTGTGCTGCTTTCATCATTGTCTTTTTTTTCCTTTTTGTATTCCTTCTGTGAACAAAACATTTTATTACTAAATCAGGTTATTTAAAACAACAGAAGGAATATGCATACAAAATGATATAGAAACTGAGACACATATTATTATTACTGTCTGCATCAGAACGATCTGGTTTTGCAGGGGTGTGGAAAGGACTTCTTGCTTGCCCCCGCCCTGTCAAGATCATACTGGGCAAAAAAAACAAAAACGTTTTTGAGTCAATTGATAATACAAAGCACATATTTTATGTAATACTTTACCATTTCAATAATGTTCTCATCTGCATTATTTTCAGCAAAGGAGCACACCACACAGTAGTCCTCTACATTCCGTAGAAACAATGATTTTCATAAGCTTTTAAACTGTGGCAACTCCAATCATTCCATGAGTAAATAAATCATGGTACACTCCAGATGTATAATTTGTGAATAAAAAAGAAAATACATCACACAATAGTATTCACACACATCGTATACTTAAATGTATACATGTGTCACATGTGTTATGCTAAATAGACACTAATAACATTAACATTATATATTTTCTGTAACACTGACCAAATGATGACTAAAAACTGTAAAAAATAGTTATGTTTAACAATGTAAAAAGTAACCCACACAGACTGATCACCGTATGTGACTGAGGTTATGGATTTGCATGGATTTTGACAATCGCAGTATGGAATATTTTCATGATTGTTTACTCTTTGGCAGTTTTCACTTTGTGCTTCCTCCTTTTCCATGCCCTAGAATGTCTGTCCAATGAATGAATGACCTCAGCTCAAGTGTAGTTTTGCTTCGTTATCTTGGTTCATTTGCAAAAAGGGCAAAACTCTGCATGCAGTGTTTGTTGTCACTGACCTTTAAACTGAAGCAGTGCAGTGGCTACATGCATTCGTGCCCGATGAACAGCCTGCTGTGTTGTTTGGACATCAATGATGTCTCCATGTTTGAGATAAGCATCTGCAAACTGCAAAATTGCATTTTAGATGGTAACAGTAATTTCAGTTACTTATAAACGGCTATACAATTAGTACAAACATGTTTACCATTAACACTAAAATTCCACAGCTGGTGGAATCTTGCTGCATGTAGTGTTTAATTGTTTTCACCGTCCATTTTTCTCCCTTTGTTCCACAGCCTGTAAGCCTCAAGAAATTCCTAATTTTTATTAAAAAAAAAAAAGGAAAATCAAACCCACAGTGAACATGTAGTAGGCCAATTCTCTTAACATGAAAAAGATTCAAAATTTCCATTGTGAAATTGCAAAAGTCTTCTTCAATCTGACCAATCTGTATGTTTTCAAAGTTGGAACTTTATCACAAACACTGTTACCTCCAGTTTCGTAGGACTTTCCGAGCATATACAGTTTCATTTCCCAGTGGATCCACCACCACAAGTGTCTTGCCTTGTATGTTGACAATCTAAAGATGTTAAGTGCATTCATGTTATTCTCTCATCGGATTACGACATTTACATTGGTTTAGCAGATCCTAATAACTTAATTACTATGCGCTCTGCTTCATCAGAGGTCAATTGAAATATCTGTATGCATGATTGCATGATGCATGACGTCGAGGTACGGGCTGGCTAACAGAGTGAGAACGAGTCCGGTAGGTGTAGCCTGTAACAATGACCATGTAATAAATATGTCTGATATGAATAATATTGCACTGTAAATTAAAGAAAAGAAAGGTATCCAAACCACTAAGATCCAGTGAGCCCCAATATTGACAGGGCACATCCAAATGTCTTCCACTGGAAACTTCATCTGAGGAATGGGTTAAATACAAAGTTATTGTTAGTTGTTGTTATTGATAATCACTAATGCTAGATTGTTACAGATTGAGTTGCAGTTTCCACAAGGGGTTGCCATTAGGGGAACTGCGACCCCATCTGTAACAACTGATAATGAATTAAATTAATAGAACAGCAGCATAACAAAGGTCAGCAGCAACATGGCAAAACAGGTCAGCAGCAAGGCAGCAGCATGGCAAAATAGGTCAGCAGCATGGCAGCAACAGGTCAGCAGCAAGCAGAGCAGGGGCCAAGACTGAGGTTTCTCCCCCTGGTTATATGCCGGTGGCAAATTAAAGAGGGAAAAAGAACAAACTAAGAAAACAAACAGAACAACCCCACATGTAGCACAGCCCATAATAACAACCGATGATGAATGTGATAAATATAGTACCTTTTTGAGGGGCTTGAACTGTCCACAAAACAATGTTGTGGCAACAACAGCACTGAGCTGGTGAACAGGCTCCTGTTTAAAACAATAGAAGTTTATAATGCTAAATTATAGTTAAATAAACATCTAACAAAAGCTACATAAATATAACTTCCACTTGCCTGGTGATCTTTAATGCTGATGTAGATATAGCCATCAATAACCTGTATTGAAAAAAATAATTGACAATAGTAATAGAAACTATAATAAATAAATGAATGAATAAATAAATAAATAGACATTTTTAAATGTTCTCTTTTGTGTCTTACATCATCAGCCAGCCAGTTATTGTCATGCAGTGTGCGTATGGATGAATCATACATTGTGTATGGTCCAACCTTTGCTACCACTTGGCCATAGTCCTCTGCAGCCCACAGCATTTCAACTGAAAGCACAACATGAATGTTAAACCATGGATACTTTTTAATCAGTATCGGGCCGATATCCGATATCAGTAACGGCCCACATGAACAGTTTCAATGGGCCCAATCTTCATACAATCAATAGGGTTGGGCCAAATAAATGACCAACAGGTCAGAACTCAGTAACTCAAATGACCAACAGGTCAGAACTCAGAACTCAAATGACCAACAGGTCAGAACTCAGGTCAGAACTCAAATGACCAACAGGTCAGAACTCAGAACTCAAACCTCTTTGTTCTGCACTCAGCGTGTTCAAGGTGGAATCTTGTGGATGCTTTAATATTAAAGATTATTATTCGTCAAATACACAGTTGTACACACAGTTACAACATGCATGTGAAATGTCATGAAATGTCGACTTGGCATACTCTCCAGTAATTGTGTACAGAATACATGAATAAACTGCATAACGGAAGAATATATTAAATAAACATTGAACAACAGACATTATATTAAAGCAGAAGTATGGAGGCTTTTCAAATAGTGATTTTGATTTTACCTTGATTGTGACATCCTCTTTGGGGGGGGCATAATGTATCACAGAAGGCCTCTGTGGCATGAAAACTTCAGTTGCTGGACCTCCATCAGTTGGCCTCCTTCGGTAAGGCTTAATGTGGTCCACATTGTACTTTGTCTTTAAGACATCCCCTTTGGCATTTGTCAGGGAAACAAGCTTGCCACTGATAGAATTTACCACATAAGGTCCGGAAAAATCAGGCTGGATCCGTCCCCCCTTCCTTCCCCTCTTCCTCATGTTGTAAAGAAGCACCTCATCGCCAATGTGATGCTGGTGATGCTTCTTTTGTCCCCTTTTTGCGTATGCCTTGGTCTGTTTCTCCTGACACTTGGCGATATTTTCGGCTGTGGTCCTTTTCACAGCCTCCATTGCCTCGATTTTATCTTCCAACATTTTTTTATAGTTTTTCTCCTCTGGCATGACGATGTCGGAAAGCTGAAATGACAAATAACTTGCAAAAATAGTAACTTGATTCCAAATATTTAACAGCTTAATATCAAATGAAAAACAGTTTCAATCTTTATGTGCAGTTTATGTTTGTGGATACAGCAACTAAGCAAACTAATCATTTTACTATATACTGTGCTGTAGCTCTGATTGGTAAAGCAAATTTACTAATCGTACAATAAGCCATTATGATTATTTTTCAAAGGACTCCGGAAACAAACTGACCGGCATGTCAACTGGGACCTCAGAGGGGAAAACGGCCTCTCTCCCATACATAATGAGGAAAGGGCTATGTTTGGTGGTGGTCTGAATTTTGGACCTCAACGAAAAAAGGGTAGCATCCAGGAAGACATCCCAGTTGTTCTGTTTCTCATTGACCAATTTTATGAGAGCTCTAAGATGCAAAGTAAAAATAACAATACATACACATATTATACAATGCAGACAGTATAAGACAGTGGTGAAGAATGTCTGCAATTACAATGGAATGCGTTAAAGTACAATATAGCCCGATTAAAACAGGAACAGGTAGAGTTCGACAGATTTAAGATAATAATAATACGTTTAAATTTGTTATTTGTTAAAGGATATGAAAGTATGTATTGTAATTTGTTGCTGTAAGTTGTTCCAGGAGTCAGGGGCACTGAAGCTAAAAGCTTTCTTTCCAAGCTCAGACTGGGCATGTGGGACATATATATATACTGTATATATATAGCTTGACTATATATATATATGTCAGTGGAGCGGGTCAGATAAAGCCCACCTGAAAAAGATAGAAATATATAGATATGAAATACATATCGGTAGATATGAAATACTTATCGATAGTTAATAAAAAATAATAGATTGAATCCGTTATTAATAATATCTATTATCCATGGTTAAAGCAACACTGTTCCTTTTCCTGAAATCAGAGTGGAATGTTAAAAATAGCGTTACTGAAACAAGGCTGGCTGTCACAAAGCTCTACTATAAACGCGTAAAAAAAAACTTGCTGCTTAATGTTGTGGTTGGTCTTCTCATCCAGACCATTTGTTTGGGGATGATAAGCAGCTGTCACACTCCTTTTGATGGCCAACATGTCACACAGTCTGGTGTTGAGCTGAAATAAAAACAATTACAGTAAAGAAATACAATCCAAGCAGAAAGGAATAATTCCTGAATTGTATTAACTACAATAGAATTTTTAAAACTCTCATACTTCATTAACGAACTCTCTTCCCTGGTCAGACAGGATCCTTTTAGGACAACCATGACGATATATTATGGAACAGATATGGCGTCCCACTTCAGCTGCTGTTTTTGTCTTCATGGGGAAAGCCTCCACCCATTTAGAGAAATAATCAGTGGCTGTTAAAATGTACTGGAAGCCATCATCTGTCTTTGGGAGAGGTCCCGTCAGGTCAATCCCAATCAGGTCCCAAACAGCTGACACCTATTAATGTAAAAAAAATACAATTATTTGTACATTCTCAATACTTCTTCATTGATAGCTGTTGAATAATATCAAGATACCACTGTACACATTTACCTGAATGCATTGTAGAGGCTGTGTAGCAGTCAGAGGTTTGCCAACCAGCTGACACTTGTCACATTCCAAGACCTTTAAGAAAGCAGTTGTTAATAACAAATTAAAAAACATCACACAACAATGACTCACACACATAGCCTACCCAGTTGTTGATGTCTACGGACATGCCAAACCAGTAAAATCTGGATGACATCGCCGTACGGGTTTTGAAAATTCCAGAATGCCCCCCAATGGGTGAAGAGTGAAATTCCTCAAAAAGCTGTCTGGCCTCCTCTCTTGATGGAATAGCTCTTCTTCTCCCAATGTAGAGCTCTCCTTCTGCAGTGGACATTAAATAACTTGTATCATTAAAGAGCTATCTTAATAAGATAATATCCCAATTGTAATGTATTTCAGATACTCACCCTTTATTGTGAATTTGGAAGCATACCTCCTTAGGTTGAGCTTCTGGGACTTGTCGTACCCATCAGGGAATGTTCCCAGAGACAGGAGGTCAAATGACGCCTTCCATTTTTCTTCCATAGCTTTACAAACACAAGTATTTACAATCGATATAGCACAATCTTGTATACATGACAAGATAACATGGCAATAACATTACCATTCCCTTAACCTCTTCAATGCTGTTGCTATGAAACTCAAAGTGAGTTTCAATTTTTAATCATTAACTCACTTATTCATCTATTTGATGCTACCACATCACTTGATTGTATGTTATTTAGGATTGTATCAATCTAACCTGTTACATCCCCATTTTATCTATAGGGGTAAGGACTGTAAAACAAAAACCAGGTTTAAAAAAAAGGTCGGAGTCAGGCAGTAAAATTATGGGTATTTAATTAACAAAACAGCAGCATAACAAAGGTCAGCAGCATGGCAGCAACATGGCAAAACAGGTCAGCAGCATGGCAGCAACATGGCAAAACAGGTCAGCAGCATGGCAGCAACATGGCAAAACAGGTCGGCAACATGACAACAACATGGCAGCAGCATGGCAGCAACAGGTCAGCAGCAAGCAGAGCAGGGGCCAAGACTGAGGTTTCTCCCCCTGGTTATATGCCGGTGGCAAATTAAAGAGGGAAAAAGAACAAATTATGAAATCACACAAAACAACCCCACATGTAGCACAGCCCATAAAGAAATTATTAAAATAGTTAGCTATATCATAAGGTTTTGTTATGAATGCTCCATCAGAATAAATTAAAGAAATGGACGTATTAGATTTTCTTTCAATTATATCACTCATTGTGGTCCACAGTTTTTCTTGTAATTTTTAAAGTTGATAAACTTTAGTTTGTAATAATCCTTCTTTTTAATTTAATTTTGTCACATGATTCCTTAATTTACAGTATTATTGTCTGGCTAACAGGCAACACAGTTTATTAGCCATTTTCTTGGCATTGTCTTTTAAGGTCATCATATCTTTCAGCTCATTGTCAATCCATAGCGCTTTTTTTAGCTTAAGCAGTACATTTTCTTAAGGAGCATGTTCATGAGTGCAGCTTCAGGATCATTCTCATCACAAACACTGGACCATTGTACTTTTTCCATCTCCTTCAGAAATATTTCTTAGTTGAAATTTCCAACAGGGCGAGTGATGAGCTTGTCGTATCTTAGAACAGCGTAGTCCCCGTTCTTTCTAGCCTCCAGCATCTTAGGTATCAGCTCCCTTCTCTTCTGTCTCACTGCCTCAGGGAAGTCTTCGTTTATGAATATTTTGGAACCCCTCAGCTTGTTTGTGTTCCACATAACTCTTTCTCTATCTTTCTACCTGAGGATTGTTTCAACAATGGGCCTTGTAATGTCAAAAGTCTCCTCCTACGTGCACTTGATCCATTCCCGTTGTCTAAATGGACATTGTTAGTCACGATTCTTGTGCGATGGTCCCTTTCTATTCCAAATCCAGTTGATCCACATCCTTCTGTGTGTATTGAAGGCTGGCTTTGAGGTCTTCCGCATTTAGAATGCCATCCAGTCTACTGTTATTATTGTTCATTATAGTTCCAACATGACTCTAGTAGCCTAACTGTTCTCCATCTGTTGTAAGGAATCCGTAAACAAATGTTTTTGTTGATCCAACAGCTCATACTTGCTAAAGACACATTTTTTGCCATCTCCAAAGGTTTCACACTGCAGTGTCCGTGTTTTACAGTTTCTTACATAGTGAACTCCGTTCCGTGTATAACCATGCTGCCTTAAGATGCGTTTCACACGTTACAAGTGACTCTGTTGACTCGTGGATTTCGACAGCCAATCAGAGGTTTGCAATGTTCCGTCACCGCAAACCAATGACAGCTGTCAGTGCAGTAAGGTAATGTCATGAATCTGGCGTGTGGCAGGGTCTATGTGGCTGATAGCTGCGTTAGCTCACCTCACGGGCTATTCCGCCGAGACCGCTGTCCTATCTCGTCCACTTTTCAAAGCGACCAACGATCGATCGTTACGCACAGGTTGTTGTTTCAACACTTGTTTTGACTTAATCATAAACAGCAGCAGCCACGCATGGCCATGATAACACATATCATCTTATTTCTACTTTCAGCAGCAAAGCCAGTGTCTACATGCACATATTTACATGCTTACAGGTCATAAGGCGCAATGTAAAACAGATTTGTAAGATAATTGCGCAGTTAAAAACGTGTTTTTAAAGAAAATACTCACCAGCCGCCAAAAAGGTAGCAGAATCTGATGGCTGCTCACGCAGGATTATTTTTTTTCGGAATGCGCATGCGCAGAACCACTAGGGAGCAAAATCTGACGGGTAGCAGAAAATGACAAGTCACCGGTGTTCACCCGGCTATGAACGGAGACTTGATAAGTCATAGATGGATAGATGGATAGATGGATGGATAGATAGATAGATAGATGGATGGATGGATGGATGGATGGATGGATAGATAGATAGATAGACAGACAGACAGACAGACACTTTATTGATCCCATGGGAGTGTTCCCTTCGGGGAAATTCAAAAATCCAGCAGCTGTAGTAGCCTACATACAACATGACAAAACAAGTAACACAAGCTAAGATGCATCAATATACATACATACACATGGTACAAAGTAAAATACAGATTTATATTAATAAATACATTTAAAAAGAAGCAGCAGCAGATGTTAGCAACAGTTATTCATTTATATTTGTGTTTGACCTTGTTTAAACCTGCAGTGTGTATAATTTTGGGTTTTATTTCCTAGCAGATTGTTTAGAAAGTAATTATAATATCCATAAGTACATTTAATTTAGTGCAAAATAGCTGAAAAGAATGTTTTTAATTATTATTTTTTCCCTTAGAAAGGGTCTCATATATGTCCATATTTCTGCATATTTTGGACCAAGGCCTAGTGCCGCCATCTTGAAAGTGTCATAGTTGGAATGTCATCAGGTGCATTGTTTAAAATTTAGAATTGTTCTTGTCCTTGAAGGCCACTGTAGCTTCTGTTATTATTCTAAAGGGTTGGGGTTACCCAGGGAGCGTTGCATTCTAGAACTTTGTAGAACTTTCTTGTAGAACTTTCTTGATGATGTCATATTACACACTGCACCTTTAAGCAATGGAGTGTGTAGCAATACATAAATAGATTATGCAAGCTGTTATTGTTAAGTTCCATCAGTTCCACCAGCCACTGTACTCCTCCTCCCCCCCCCCCCCCCCCCCTCCCCTCCATGTGTGGAGTTGTGGAGTGTGATGGCACGATGGACAAAGATCTCATAATACTGACTTAGATTACAACTTGTTGAAGGTTTCCCAAGGACAAAGCTGAGAGGAAGAAGTGGGAGGTGGCTGTGAGGAGAGTCGGGTTTACTGCCAGTGGTTCCACAGTGCTTTGCTCGCAGCATTTTAAACAGCGCGATTTGGATCGGACGGGGCAGATTGTCCGCCTCCGAGATCGGGTTATTCCATCCGTCTTCAGCTTCCCGGTTCACCGCCAAAGAGTAGGTGTAGCATCGTAAGGATATATTATAATTCATAAATGTAAATCTTCTATTCTCAATCACAGGGCAGGGTGAGATATCCTACTTATCACTTTATATAAGCTATACAGCTCCGGAAAACATGAAGAGACCACTCCAAATGCTCATTGTCTCTCGTTTTACTCTTTTGAGGCATATGTTTGAGTAGAATGAACATTTTGATTTTATAATATAAACTGCTGACAACATTTCTACCAAATTCACAATAAAATAGTGTTGCTTAGAGCATTTTCAATGAAGAGATAAAGATTTAAGAAAAATCCAGACTGGTCTTTTATTTTTTTTCTGTGGAT
Organism: Hyperoplus immaculatus; assembly: GCA_949357725.1. Lineage (NCBI taxonomy): Eukaryota > Metazoa > Chordata > Actinopteri > Uranoscopiformes > Ammodytidae > Hyperoplus > Hyperoplus immaculatus. The sequence continues at coordinate 16,620 of CASHTC010000444.1, forward strand.
ATATATATAAATATATATATATATTTTTTTTCTTTTATCTATTATGCTTCTTAATTTTAGTTGGAAAAGGGCAGAGCTACGTCGACTTCCAGGAGAGCTGAAGAAAGCCTGTCCATTGCCTCTCAGGATTCCCTAGAAACAGCAACCTCACACCCACTAGTGCAGCCTATTGATGTGAGTATTTCTACTTCAAACATTTATATCATAACACGACACGCACACACACACACAAACACACGCACACAAACACACGCACACACACACACGCACGCACACACACACACACACACACACGGTGCTGGCAGTAGCTTTGACAGGTGATAACTATAAGAAAGGATGTGGGCCATAAACTAGTGATGTCAAAGTGATGGTTGTGACATAAAACATTACTCAAACCATGTTCATCCCTCTCTCTCCTAGGACCATGGCTATGCCTTGCCAGTTTCTCCGGCTGCTCTAAAGACCAGACTGGAAAACGCCTTGGCAAGAGTGGAACGTCTGGAGCGGGAGAAAAAAAATGCCATGGCCAGAGAAAAGAGGGCAAAGACCACCGTAAAAAGCCTTTTGTCATTTATTTGAATCTATGATTTCTGAATTTGACACATCTGACTGTAACTGTTTTAGCTGAATTCATTGTTCATTTAGTATTTTATTTTTGCTCTCGTTTTGTATTTTGTATAGGCCTACTTTATTTAAATTAATATATTTTATCCTATTTTATTTCTGTTCTCTGTTTATGTTATCCCTGTGATTGTCTTTATTGTGTACTATGCTCGTCACTGTAAATGAATAAATATATTTATATATAGCCTAATCATATATTGTTAACTTATTAAAATAGCTGACTTTACTGCCCCTATCTGTTTCTGCTTCTCTATCATATTTAGTCTAAAGTGTGTGATTTGCAAAATACCTATCATAGCCTACATCACATATCATAAAGGTGACCAGACGTCCCCATTGTTGGTTGCCTGTCCCTGGCTAAACAGAAACAACTACCTGTTCCCGTTTTGTTGACACCTCATTAGGTTTTTCAATCAGATTGCTAGTCAAACTGGAAATGTCTCCGTTTTCCCCCTTTTCGGGGATAATGTTCCTCGTTTTGATCTCGGACGTCTGGTTACTTATATCATATCAGAATCTTCTATGACTGTTAAGCCCACTATGAATATTAAAACACGTCGAAACTTGTGCCCTGTATCATAGCTACATGTATGATCTTTGCAGCAAAGAAAACCGCGAGAAAATCAGTTTGGTATTTAATGAGATATGATTAATTACATGTGCTGACAGTTCATTGCACCTGTCAAACAGACTACACTGAGTGGAACGTGTGACCGGTTCAAGATGGCGGCCCCACGGCTCGTCAGCGCCAATAGGCAGCAGCGGCCAACGTGGCGTCTATCCTTTATTATGTCTATGACTAAATCGTGTCGACTGCTTGTGTGCATGTATGTTTTTCGTGTGCGTGCATGTTTTTCACGTGTGTGTGTTTTATAACTAAATCGTGTTGACTGCCCTCCCCAGCTTCCTGCCCCTTGCCCCTCCTCCCTGCAGCAGAGCGATGCTGCTCAGCCATTGGACGAGAGGGAAACTCCGTCCACCAATCAGAACGGAGAGTCTGAAGAAGCCCCGCCCCCGACTGAGATCAAACCAATCGCTGCGTCTCTCCCACTGCCTCCACACGACCCAGAGACGCCCATCGGTGAGACAAACTTAACACTTGGGGCGCCCTTAGCTCAGTTGGTAGGGCGTCCCCCCCCATGGGCCCTTAGCTCAGTTGGTAGGGCGTCCCCCCCCCCCCCATGGGCCCTTAGCTCAGTTGGTAGGGCGTCCCCCCCCCCCCATGGGCCCTTAGCTCAGTTGGTAGGGCGTCCCCCCCCCCATGGGCCTCGGCCAGCAGCGGACCCGGGTTGGATTCCAGCCCGCGGTCGTTCTCTGCATGTCACTCCCCTCTCTGCCCCATTTCAACTCTGTCTCTACACTATCAATAAAGCATAAAAATGACAAAAAAAAATATCTTAAAAAAATAAAAATACATTTTTAAAGTCTTTAAGCATATAACTAACTATCACGCGTCTCTCTTTGTCTGACTGTCTCTCTGTCTCTCCCTTCCCTCCGTCTGTCTCTCTCTCCCCCTCCCTCCCT
>CASHTC010000445.1:12500-17500 GCA_949357725.1 Hyperoplus immaculatus
GTGTGGGGGGGGGGGCCGGGGGTGTGTGTGTGTGTGTGTATATGAACAAGTACCAGGTCTGTGTGGGGGGGGGGGGCGGGGGGTTATGCAGCCCGATAGCTAAAACATCCAAAAACACACAAGATACTTCTTACACTTTCAGTTTGTGTTAACTTTTGCCCTTGGACAGAAACAGTAGGGTTTGTTTGCACTGATGGTCTCGTTTGCTACAAATCAGAGGAAAAATTAGACTGTTTCAGAAATATTTAAAAGTTCTCACCTTTAAATATATCTAATACTAATGTCTCTGTCTGTCTGTCTGTCTGTCTGTCTGTCTGTCTGTCTGTCTGTCTGTCTGTCTGTCCGTCCAGCTGTCTATCCACGAGCCGGAGGATGAGAGTGAGAGCCGCTACCTGCTGGTGATGAAGGGAGCTCCAGAGCGGATCCTGGACCGCTGCTCCTCCATCCTGATCCAGGGTCAGCCGCAGCCCATGGACCCCGACATGAGGGAGGCCTTCCAGAACGCCTACATGGAACTGGGGGGGCTGGGGGAGAGGGTGCTGGGTAAGGGGGATTTATTACTACTGTTTATCCTGTATATGAAGAGGAGAGGGTGCTGGGTAAGGGGCCTATATCACTACTGTTTATCCTGTATATGAAGAGGCTGTATAAGGCTATATGAGGGAGGAACTAGGGGGCTGGGGGAGAGGGTGCTGGGTAAGGGGGATTTTAGATTATATATATATATATCTATCTATCTATCTATAAAGCAAGAAACGTCTGTCTGTCTGAATGTCTGTCTGTGTGTCTGTCTGTGTGTCTGTCTGTGTTTCTGTCTGTCTGTCTGTTTGTCTGTCTGTCTGTCTGTCTGACTGTCTGTCTGTCTGTCTGGGTGTCTGTCTGTCTGTCTGGGTGTCTGTCTGTCTGTCTGTCTGTCTGTCTGTCTGTCTGTCTGTCTGTCTGTCTGTCTGTCTGTCGGGGGTACTGGGAAAGGGGGGTTTTTATTATTTTTTTTTTTAGATTTGTAAGTATTAGATTTTAAATTTAAACTTAACATTTTTGTTTATTCTGTATTTTCTTGCATCGTCCCGTTTGTACAGCCACAATCTAGTGTGTGTGTGTGTGTGTGTGTGTGTGTGTGTGTGTGTGTGTGTGTGTGTGTGTGTGTGTGTGTGTGTGTGATTAATTTCCTTTCTCTTGGTCCCTGCAGTGTCTACTAGAACTTGTACTATTGTTTCGTGCTGTAATTTACTTTGGATGTGTGTGTATTTGACTTATTTTACTGTGCACTTTGGTCCTTCTCGGCTGTAATAAATGTGATATATAACGGGGCGCTCCGGTGGCGTAGTGGATAGAGCGCGTACCATATTGGCTCCGGCCTTCATTGCAGTGGTCGCGGGTTCAAATCTGACCCGTGGACCTTTACTGCAGGTCATCCCCCCCTCTCTCTCTCTCTCTCTCCCTGTCTGTCAACTCTGTACTATCAAACTAAGCTTGAAAATGCCACAAAATAATCTTAAGAAAATAAAAAATTGTTGTTTAAATCAAGTTGACTTGCCTTGGTCCCCTCTGTCTCCCCCAGGATTCTGCCACGGGTTCCTGTCGGAGGAGAAGTATCCCAAAGGTTTCGCCTTCGACACCGATGACGTGAACTTCCAGACGGACGAGCTTTGCTTCGTGGGTCTGATGTCCATGATCGACCCGCCGCGCGCCGCCGTGCCCGACGCCGTGGGCAAGTGTCGCTCCGCCGGCATCAAGGTGTGTGTGTGTGAGAGTGTGTGTGAGTGTGAGTGTGAGTGTGAGTGGGAGTGGGTGGTAGTGAGTGAGTGAGTGAGTGAGTGAGTGAGTGAGTGAGTGAGTGAGTGAGTGAGTGAGTGAGTGAGTGAGTGCGAGCAAGCGAGAGAGAGAGAGAGTGTGTGTGTGTGTGTTTTTTCATTTATTTAACTTCTCTGCCAGCCCTTCTATCGTACCTGTTGGCATTTTTCATCAAGGTGGGACCCTTAAGGAGCTGCTGTTCAGTTTTTTTCGGAAGTTTTTCCCGCATGGAAATTCGTAAAAAGTGACTGTCACACACATTAGATAAAAGCCTGGAAATCCAGACCCACATCTAGAACGATAGAGCCAAGATCAATAGACTTTCCCAACTAATACCTCCGCCCTGATTGGATAGCACTACGACCAATCAGAGCAATGAACAAGGTGACGTATTGAGCCCCGTACGTTTAGCGAACAGCGGGTTAACTGGTAAATCGAACCTTTGCCGTGGTCGGTCGGCAAAACAGAAAAATTCTTCTTTCTTGCTAAAGAGATTTGAGTGGCTTAAAGCTGGGGTGGAGGATTTGGGGAGAAAATGGCAGTTGGGATAGAGATTTGAATCCAAATACCTCAACCGCTCCACTTGTTCTCTTTGGTCCCTCCCCTATGGTCCCTCCCTGACACGCTCTACACACCAACAAAGTCGTGCCAAAGTGAACGGACAGTCCCAACAGCCAATGAGAACAGAGAATCGGAGCCTCGCTCTGATTGGTCAAAGTGTACAGCTCATGTTAACTTTGACCAATCAGAAATCACGAACCCCAGCTTTAAAGGCTGATTAGATAACTGTTTTAGTGTGATCTCTTTGGTAGGTTTTCTTGTACCTGTCCGTTTATCCCACCTGTTGGCATTCTCTCTTCTAACTTATTGATATATCCTCCTCCAGGTTATCATGGTAACCGGGGACCATCCAATCACAGCCAAGGCCATCGCTAAGGGCGTCGGCATCATCTCCGAGGGCAACGAGACCGTGGAAGACATCGCCGCGCGCCTCAACATCCCCGTCAGTCAGGTCAACCCACGGTGAGACAGGGAGACATTAAAGGTGCTCCGAGGAACTTTCAGAGTGTGTTACGTCTAGCGCCCCCTTTGGACAAAAGCGGTAGTGTTTTCACTACGCCAGCTGTTGTTCCTGGGTGAGCGTACACCCATGACAAAGGCATTAAGAAAAACTATATAAAAATAGCATTGTTTGCACTGACGGTCTTATTTGCTGTTACATGTCATTTATGATCATCAGAGGGAAAATTAGACTGTTTCAGAAATATTTAAAAGTTCCTCGGGGCACCTTTAATATCACATTTTACAGGGCAGTTATGTTAGCGAGTGTGTGCACCTTTTAGAAGCATTTAAAATAGAAAAAAATGGGGCGCTCGTTGTGTGGTGTTTTTTTTTTAAAATGTGTTTTTGTGTGTGTGCGTGCGTGCGTGTGTGTGCGTGCGTGCGTGTGTGCGTGCGTGCGTGTGTGTGTGTGTGCGTGTGTGTACGTGTGTGTAGGGACGCTAAAGCCTGTGTGATCCACGGGACGGACCTGAAGGACCTGGATCAGGACCAGATGGACGACATCCTGAGGAACCACACGGAGATCGTCTTCGCCAGAACCTCTCCACAGCAGAAACTCATCATCGTGGAAGGCTGCCAGAGGACGGTACTTTACACACACACACACACACACACACACACACTCACACACACACACACACTCACTCACAAAATCTTTTAATTTTGAAACAACAAGGTATCCTGTGAAAACGCTGTATACCTTGAAACTGGATACCGACCCACGCCTACACACACATTAAAATCCACACACACAGAGCTAAGGCCAACTAGGAGAATTAAATCCCTAAATTCCACCATGTCCCGTCTCTGTCAGGGGGCGATCGTGGCAGTGACGGGTGACGGGGTGAACGACTCGCCGGCGCTGAAGAAGGCAGACATCGGCGTTGCCATGGGGATCTCCGGCTCAGACGTGTCCAAACAGGCGGCAGACATGATCCTGCTCGACGACAACTTTGCCTCCATAGTTACCGGGGTGGAGGAAGGTAGTCTGTCTGTCTGTCTGTCTGTCTGTCTGTCTGTCTGCCTGTCTGTCATCTATCTATCTATCTATCTATCTATCTATCTATCTATCTATCTATCTATCTATCTATCTATCTAGTTACCGGGGTGGAGGAAGGTAGTCTGTCTGTCTGTCTGTCTGTCTGTTTGTCTGTCTGTCTGTCTGCCTGTCTGCCTGTCTGCCTGCCTGCCTGCCTGTCTGTCTGTCTGTCTGTCTGTCTGTCTGTCTGTCTGTCTGTCTGTCTGCCTGCCTGTCTGTCTGTCTGTCTGTCTGTCTGTCTGTCTGTCTGTCTATCTATCTAACCCCCCCTCCCTGCTTGCAGGCCGCCTGATCTTTGACAACCTGAAGAAGTCTATCGCCTACACACTGACCAGTAACATCCCAGAGATCACCCCGTTCCTCTTCTTCATCCTCGTCAACATCCCGCTGCCTCTCGGGACGATCACCATCCTCTGTATAGACCTGGGGACGGACATGGTACACACACACACACACACACACACACACACACATCCTCTCTCTCTCTCTCTCTCCATCCCTCTCTCTCTCTCTCTCTCTCTCTCTGTCTCTGTCTCTGTCTCTGTCTCTCTCTCCTTCCCTCCCTCCATCTGTCTGTCTGTCTGTCTGTCTGTCTGTCTGTCTGTCTCTCTCTACCTCTCTCTCTCTCTGTCTCTCTCTCTCGCTCTCTCTTTCTCTCTCACTCTCTCTCTCTCTCTGTCTCTCTCCCTCTCTCTCCCTCTCTCTCCCCCTCTCTCTCTCTCTCTCTGTCTCTCTCTCTCTCCCTCACCCTCTCTCCCACACCCTTTCCCTCTATCTCTCTCCCCCCCTCTCTCTCTCTGTCCCTCTCGCTCTCCCCCCTCTCTCTCTCTCCCTCACCCTCTCCCTCTCCCTCTGCCTCTCTCTCCATCCCCCTCTCTCCCTCTCTCTCTCTCTCTCTCTCTCTCTCTCGCTCTTTCTTTAGTAGCATAACGCTGCAAACCATTTATCCACTTGTCCAAATCTTAACACAGACAGAAACATTGACAGATTTCCTCCGAGTTGAGTTTTAGGTTTAAAATGCATTTGCACTAAACGGACACTAGATGGCAGCGTGGCGCCAGTCCACTGTGTAGCATGTGAAAATAAACCAAATGAGAAATAAACC
>CASHTC010000445.1:20000-30000 GCA_949357725.1 Hyperoplus immaculatus
CATCCCCCCCATGGGCCTCGGCCAGCAGCGGACCCGGGTTCGATTCCAGCCCGCGGTCGTTCTCTGCATGTCACTCCCCTCTCTGCCCCATTTCAACTCTGTCTCTACACTATCAATAAAGCATAAAAATGCCAAAAAAATATCTCAAAAAATTTAAATAAAATCTTGAATCTTCTGTATGTCTCTTTTGCCCCCTCCTCCCTCCCTCCCTCCCTCCCTCTCTCCCCCTTTCTCCCTCCCTCTCTCGCCCTCTCTCTCCCTCTCTCTCCCTCCTTCTCTCTCTCTCTCCCTCCCTCCCTCCCTCTCTCCCTCCTTCTCTCTCTCTCTCACCCTCCCCCTCCCTCTCTCTCCCTCCTTCTCTCTCTCTCCCCCTCTCCCCCTCCCTCTCTCACCCTCCACCTCCCTCTCTCTCTCTCTCCCCCTCTCCCTCCTTCTCTCTCTCTCCCTCCTTCTCTCTCTCACCCTCTCTCCCCCTCTCTCTCCCTCTCTCTCTCTCTCCCTCTCTCCCTCCTTCTCTCTCTCTCTCCCCCTCTCCCCCTCCCTCTCTCTCCCTCCTTCTCTCTCTCACCCTCTCTCTCCCTCTCTCCCCATCTCTCTCTCCCTCCTTCTCTCTCTCTCTCTCTCCCTCCTTCTCTCTCTCCCTCTCTCCCCATCTCTCTCTCCCTCCTTCTCTCTCTCTCTCTCTCCCTCCTTCTCTCTCTCCCTCCTTCTCTCTCTCTCTCTCCCTCCTTCTCCCTCTCTCCCTCCTTCTCTCTCTCTCTCAGACGTATGAGCAGCGTAAGACAGTAGAGTTCACGTGCCACACTGCGTTCTTCGTCAGCATCGTGGTGGTCCAGTGGGCCGACGTCATCATCTGCAAAACCAGACGCAACTCTGTCTTCCAGCAGGGCATGAAGTGAGTCAACAAAAACTCTACATACACAGTGCCCTTTAAAGCTGCAGTGTGTAGAATTTTTTGGGTTTTTTTTCCTAGAAGATTTTGTAGAAAGTAATTATAATATCCATAAGTAAATTTAATTTAGTGCATAATAGCTGATTTCTTTTTTTAGAATTATTATTTTTTCCCTCAGAAAGGGTCTCATATATGTCCATATTTCTGCATATTTTGGACCAAGGCCTTGTCACCGCCATTTTGGAAGTGTCATAGTTGGAATGTCATCAGGAGCATTGTTTAAAATGTAGAATTCTTCTTGTCCTTGAAGGCCACTGTAGCTTCTGTTATTATTCGAAAGGGGTGGGGTTACCCAGGGAGCGTTGCATTCTAGAACTTTCTAGAACTTACTTGATGATGTCATATTACACACTGCACCTTTAAATGAGTTAATCCGAATTAGCTTAGCTCAAATTGAACAGAACCATGTCGTTCATGATTCTTCCTACATTTTTGATTTTATTTATATTTTTTTGCAGGAATAAGATTTTGATCTTCGGGCTGTTTGAGGAGACGCTTCTGGCGGCGCTGCTGTCCTACTGCCCCGGGATGGACATGGCCCTACGCATGTACCCGCTCAAGTCAGTACAAACACACGCACACACACACACACTCACACACACACACACACACACACACACACACACACTCACACACACACACCCACACACACACACACACACACACACACACCCACACACACACACACACACACACACACACACACACACACACAGACACTCACACAAACACACACACTTACCCGCTCAAGTCAGTCACATCCCCGTCCTCATGCTCAAATGAATATGTTAGCAGAATACAGTTTAGCGTTTAAGGAAGTACATACTAAGACTGGCCTTATTATTAAGGTTGTGAAATGATACATACTCAGCAAGATTTAAGAAATGGATAGAATATTTATATTATATATATTGGAATAGACCATGTGGTTGTTGATTTGTCCCACCCGTCCTCTCCTTATTAAATCTGACAATCGGCATTTGACTTGCTGTCCCAACCCACTCAGTATATTCCAGAAGTTTAAAGGTGCACCATGCAGTTTCAGAGGAGGGGGATTTGTGTACATTCACAGAGCCGGTAGTTAGTTTGCAAGAAATATTTTTTGCTACATGTAATTCTCAGTCTTGAATAATTCTATCATCATATATCAAAACAAAATTATTCTGAGGAACCTGGAACCAAACATGAGACTAGAATATCTTTGTAAACCAAACTGTGGGGCCTGCTGCTGTAATCAACAACAGTGAAACTTTTCAGGAAGCGTTCTACTGTGTTCTTCTACCTGTGCATACAACATATACATACTACCTGTGCATACTAAATGTACATATTACCTGTGCATACTAGCTGTGCATACTAGCTGTACATACTAACAATGCATCCTACCTGTGAATCCTAGCTGTGCATACCAAATGTACATATTACCTGTGCTTATACCATAGTCTGTGTGAATCCTCTATTCTGATTGGCTGGAGAACATTCCATAGGTGTGGATTAACCCCTGATGTATGGACACCTAGATGGAACTGTTTACATTCTGTCCACTTTAATGCGTCGCCGGCTCGCCGCTGATTAAACTGTGTTGATAAGGGATTTATAAAGCCTAAAATATCCTGCCGTGCAATCGCCTCTGGACACCACAGGATGGCGCTCGTAACACAAGAGCTGTAGTAACGATAGTAGTAAAATAAAGTGGCTAAACTTAATGTCCTCTGGTTAAACGTCAATGGTGATCTCGTTAAAAAGGTGAGTAAGACTCCTTTTTAATTTGAAAAAGGTTTGTAACTGAGTTCACATGTGTTCAGCCACCAAAGCCCGGCTGCACTGTCTATCTGGATACAGGCTACTGCTGTCAGTCACTGCCTCACGTAACTTCAGGCTGTAGCCCGTAATACACATGTTCGCAAGTCATATTCTCCGTGAAATGCGTTATTTATTTTGGGGGAAATGCATTGTTAGCTCGGTGGAGATGTTGTTAAACATATTGGCTGATTACATTTACTGTTTGTACAGCGTGCGCAATGTTGTTTGACTTTGTATCTTCTTGCTAGCATAACAGTAGCTCTGTTGCTAACAGCTGCCGCAGTCTCCCGTTGCTCGTATCCTTGGTCCGACTCTCAGTACAATTTGAACGCACCATTACAGCCAAATTCTGTCGTCGCTAGGTCGTATCCTTGGTAGTTCCTATTGACTGGAGTACTGAACTACGTTTTCATTACATAAGAACCTTATGGGTTTGCAATGGGTATTCCAGTTATTATACGAGGTCTCGGGCGTTGCTGTGGAAACAAGTTGTTATTCGTTCGAAACAAATCTAGTTTCGTTCAAAAAAAATCTAATTTGATCGCAAAAAGGCATGAAAATATAACTGAGTGGTCTAATTATTATTTTTATTAGTAGGTGACTATGGTATAAGCGGGTTAATGCCCTTCGAGGTGTCCAGGTATCAGGGGTTAATGGACTTCGTGAAGGCAACTGTCCTCCGCTGCGCGTCGGACAGTTCTCGCCTCCACGGTGTCCATTAACCCCTGATACCTGGACACCTCGTCGGGCATTAACCCTTACATACTAGCTGTAAATACTAACAATGCATACTAGCTGTACATACTAACAATGCATACTACCTGTGAATCCTAGCTGTGCATACTACATGTGCATACTAATGGTGCATACTACCTGTATATACTAACAATGCATACTACCTGTGAATCCTAGCAGTGCATACTACCTGTGCATACTAATGGTGCATACTAGCTGTGCATACTAAGCTGTGTGTGTTCTTCCTGTCTGTCCTCAGGGCCAGCTGGTGGTTGTGTGCGTTCCCGTACAGTTTCCTCATCTTTGTTTACGACGAGATCCGAAAACTCATCCTCCGTCGAAACCCCGGAGGTACAAAACACACACACACACTCACACACACACACACACACACACACACACACACACACACAAATGCACACACATGGACTCATACACACACACACACACACACACACACACACACACACTCATACACACACACACACACACACACACACACACACACACACACACACACACACTCATACACACACACACACACACACAAATGCACACACATGGACTCATACACACACACACACACACACACACACACACACACATACACACACACACACACACTCATACGTACCTTGCGATCTAATCCGCATACTTTCTGATATTTAGCTTGGTGGAAAAAGGATTTAGGATGTCCCGATTCTTGTGGTCAGATTTAGTATGCTTAAAAATACCTGGATGTCTACTACATCCGGCCGAGTTCAGCATGCTATTCAGGCGATTCTGACCCACAATCCAGTGTGCACAAGAAGTGACGTCACATCGACGGAGCCTCTATATAGAAAACTACATAAATATACAGTATACATGTGAAGCTTATCATTTTAAACTGATTTTGATCACGTATCACAAACACACACACTCACACACTCACACATACTCACACATACTCACACACACACACACACACACACACACACTGATTTTGATTACATGGTCAGAGATAAATCATTTGTTTAGAATCAAAACATCTGTTTGAGTTGAATATTGTCCAACGTTTTAAATAACATTCTGGTCCAGTGTCAATCAACTCAATTAACTAACTTGATGGTAACTTTCATTTCCCTCTCTTTCTTTCTCTCTTTTCTTCTTTCTATCCCTCTTTCTCTGCAGGATGGGTGGAGAGAGAGACGTACTATTAAATGTATCAGAGCATCTTTTACTTCCCTGTGAACTCATTCACCCTCCCTCCATCCCTCTCTCCCTCCCTCCCTCCCACCCTTTCTCCCTCCCTCCCAGCCTTTCTCCCTCTCTCCCTCCCTCCCTCCATCCCTCTTTCCCTCCCTCCATCCCTCCATCCTAAACACGCTCAAACGGTGCAAGAAAAACTATGTTTACACTTTTTATTCCATACGAACATTCTCATCTCCTAAAGAATCAAATCAAAACAAATAACAATCGCCAAGACGACGAGAATGGGCCAATCACGGAGGAGGAGGAGGAGGAGGAGGAGGAGGAGAGGGATTTGGGATCCTGGTTACGTATCTACACCCCTTGTCCTTCTCTGTCCTCTCTCTGTCGCCATTTTAACTTTCTGATTCTGTTTACAGCTCAGATCTGCCAGTAACACTGCTGTGCCCGATGCTGAATATGCGGCTTCATGATAATGTGTTCTTAATTACATGGAGACTGATTTTTGAATTTTTTTTTAAACTGACTTTACTTGCCAAGCGAAAAGACAACATGGCAGTGTGTGTGTGTGTGTGTGTGTGTGTGTGTGTGTGTGTGTGTGTGTGTGTGTGTGTGTGTGTGTGTGTGTGTGTGTGTGTGTGTGTGTGTGTGTGTGTGTGTCTGTGTGTGTGTGTGTGTGTGTGTGTGTCTGAATGTGAGTGAGTGAGTGAGAAAAAGGAAAAAAACGCACATGTCCAGCTCTATAATCACTGCCATTGGACTTCCCTTCTTCCCTCTTTCTATAAACGTCACTGCCAATCTTCTACTGCCACTCTCTCTCGTTGTCTCTCTCTCTCACACTCTGTCTCTCTCTCTCATTGTCTCTCTCTCTCTCTGTCTCTCTCTCTCCCCCTTATAAATAAAGAATCAATCTTACCATAAAACTTATGCGCTCACTCACTCACTCCCTCACTCACTCACTCACTCACTCTCTCACTCACTCACTCACTCACTCACTCACTCACTCACTCACTCACTCCCTCACTCACTCACTCACTCACTCCCTCACTCACTCACTCACTCACTCACTCACTCACTCACTCACTCACTCACTCACTCCCTCACTCACTCACTCACTCCCACAACAAGGCCAATAGAAAACATCCCCTCTTTTATCCACATGTTACTTTCTGCTTCTGTCTTTGTTGTTGTTTTTCGAATAGACAACTGAACTCGGTGCTCTTTTTAAAAACTGAAATTCTTCGTAAAAGTTCCAGGTTTAGTTTTTGAAAGTTTGGAGCGAGTCTGAGAGAATTGATTTCATTGTGACATGACATGACAAAGCACACTGTATAGTCCTCTCCTCCTCAATTATCTCACACACTCCCCCCTTATACCCTGTACTCTTTATACCCTGTACCCCGTTAACCCTTACCCGTCTATCTGTCCCCTATCCGTCTGTATGTGAAAACTGTGCGAAAATGTTGTCCCTTGTTAACGTCCACCCGCTTTCACTAGCCCGCCTCTACCCTATTCTCCCACACCCCTTACCCCAGACCCTCTCCCCCCTTCCTGTTCAAATACAATCTCTCTGTGTCCTTGGAAAAAGAGATTTCTCTCCAATTTCATGATTAAAAATCAGTAGGAAAATGATGTGGACTAAGGAACAAATATACCTTAAAGCTGGGGTGGAGGATTTGGGGAATAAATGGCAGTTGTGATAGAGATTCAAATCCAAATACCTCAACCGCTCCACTTGTTCTCTTTGGTCCCTCCCCTATGGTCCCTCCCTGACACGCTCTACACCAACAACGTTGTGCCAAAGTGAACGGACAGTCCCAACAGCCAATAAGAACAGAGAATCGGATTCGCTCTGATTGGTCAAAGTGTACAGCTCATGTTAACTTTGACCAATCAGAAATCACATACCCCAGCTTTAACTTGAGAAACAGCAAAAGCATCTACAAAAAAAAAATAGAACGAAATTAAGAAGAAGGATCTCTCTTTTTCAAAATGGCGTCGACTTTGTTTCTGTGTGAAGTTTGTCAGAAAATGGAAATAAATGATGTGACCAACTCGAGTCATGTGTTTTTCTTACCGTAAGCGTTTCACCAAAGCTGCCTTCCAATCCCCGTACTTCCCTACTATTTAGTATGCCAGACAAAGATTTAGGATGTCCCAATACATGCACGTCAATTGTAGTATGCTGAAAATACACAAATGCCCCACTGACATTTCTCGACATAATGAAAAAAAAAACCCAGTCTGTATTTTTCTTCAATCTCCATCTCTACATTACTTATTGAAAATGCTCTAAATGACAATATTTTTATGGTGAATTTGGTAGAAATGTTGTCAGTAGTTTATATTATAAAATCAAAATGTTCATTCTACTCAAACATATGCCACTAGAGAGTAAAACAAGAGACACTGAACATTTGGAGTGGCCTCTCAATTTTTCCCGGAGTTCAATGTTTTGGCCACTTGGGGGCAGCAGAGACCAGTTGTGAACCGCACATTGCTGTTTCACATTCAAAGTTGATTTGGTGAACTTCGATGTTTAATTAAAGGTGATACAAGGAACTATTAAATATTTCTGAAACAGTCTCATGTTTCCTTTGATGATCATAAATGACATGTAACAGCAAACGGGACCATCAGTGCAAAGAATGCTATTTTCGTATAGTTTTTCTTAATGCCTTTGTCATGGTTATATACGCTCACCCAGGAACAACAGCTGGCGTGATAATAAACACTACCGCTTTTGTCCAAATGAACAAAAACGTAAAGTTCCTCAGAGCACCTGTAAAAAACGCAGTTACATACAGTAGCAACCTTATCATCCACTTGGAGCTGTGTCTCTACACACACACACACACACACACTGGCACACTGATTATTATTAAATAGATATTACAGTGTGTTCACCAGCTGTAAGCTATCAGAGCTATGGAAACATAAATAAATAAATACAATTCTAAACATACAAATACAACCGGGAAAATTAATAATAAATATATTGAATATATAAATGAAATACAGATGGATAAATATTTATCAAGTATATATAGTAGTAATAGTGTGTATATATATATATATATATATATATATATATATATATATATATATATATATATATATATATATATATATAGTATATATTAATAAATAAATACACATTTCACACATATTACATTAGTGATGTATTCCTTAATGGTGACAATGATTAATTAAATTGCATAATTATTTATTCTTTTATTTCCTTTTTTATGTATTTTATCCGTGCATTTATTTGATCATATAAAGATGATTCTGTTCATTTTTTAAAGCATTGAATTATGTATTTATTATTTAAATGTACAGCCCCGGAAAAAATCAAGAGACCAGTCTGGATTTTTCTTCAATCTTATTCTGCCTAATATAATATATCTTCTACCTGTTATTATTCATAATTTCCTTTCAACTGTTTTAGAATAACTCTATATAGAATAGTGACACGGCAAGGCACGTTATATATAGGCCTATAAACAGTCTAAAACCAAACTTTAAACATATAATAGCAGGAAACAGCGACTAAATCCAGCTAAGACTATCATAGCATGTAGGCGACATACATCCCCGGAAAAAATGAAGAGACCAGACTGGATTTTTCTTCAATCTTTATCTCTACATTACTTATTGAAAATGCTCTAAATGACAATCTTTCTATGGTGAATTTGGTAGAAATGTTGTCAGTAGTTCATATTATAAAACCAAAATGTTCATTCTACTCAAACATATGCCTCTAAAGAGTAAAACAAAGAGACACTGAACATTTGGAGCGGTCTCTTAATTTTTTTCCAGAGCTGTATATCGTTTTGGCCGTTTAAACCTTCAATATTTCAGAGGTGTGTGACTGAATACAGGTGCAGAAAGTTGTGAAAGTGAAAAAGCATAGTACAGTTTTTGGCCAAAAGTGAAACTGTCCCTGCGTTCCAAATCACATACTCTTTCTTTTTACTACATTACATACTAAAGTACAGAAGAGTTTTAGTCTTTTTACTACACTACATACTAACGTACAGAAGAGTTTTAGGGCCACAGACAGGAGAGGGAAAAAAAAATCAGATTAGGAAGATTTTTTTTTATTATGTCGAGAAATGTCAAGAATAAAGACGAATACTCCAAAATGCTATTGGAGTCAGTGGGGCATTTATGTATTTTCAGCATACTACAATTGACGTGCATGTATTGGGACGTCCTAAATCTTTTTCTGGCATACTAAATAGCAGGGAAGTATGGGGATTGGAACGCAGGGTCACTTTAAATCCTCGTGAGATCATCCCTTAGTCCTGCAGGGTTTTAACAACCAGTCCAAAAAAAACTATTGAGTTATTTATTACACAAGGCTAAACAAGGCAAGTTTATTTCTATAGCACAATTCAGACACAAGGTCATTCAAAGGGCTTTACAGGGGCATGAAATACATCAAGATTAAAATACATGGGGCGCTCTGGTGGCTTAGTGGATAGAGCGCGTACCATATTGGCTCTGGCCTTTGTTGCAGTGGTCACGGGTTCGAATCCGACCCGTGGACCTTTACTGCAGGTCATCCCCCCCTCTCTCTCTCTCTCTCTCTCTCTATATTTATATATTAAAATACATCAAGTATAGAATACACATTAAAAAAGCGAATGGAAATATTAATAGAAATTTTTTTTTTAATAAAATCATATTTGGAGGTTGAAAGGGAAACTGAAAGTCTTCAGATTTAAAAGAGCTGAGAGTTGCAGCAGACCTCAAGTTTTCTGGGAGCGCACAGCACTACGCACACAGACAGACTCTCTCTCACACACACACACACACACACACACACACATACACACACTCACTCACTCACACACACTCGCTCACTCACTCACTCACACACACACATACACTCACTCACTCACACACTCACTCACTCACACACACAGCACTCCATCTTAATCATTTAAAGAACCTTATTCATTATAAATGCATTAACCTATACTTAGTGTAGTTTATTAGAGGCCCTTTCAAAATAAGACAAGTTTTATTTTATTTGCATATTTATTTATTGCATTAATGGACATTTAGAAAATAAAAGGTGGCAGGATCGTAAACAGCTCAGAAGCAGAAGCATAAAACTGTTGAACCCAAACCGAGTCATAGGTTTGGGTCCGATAGTTTTATGTTTCTACACACGCACACACACACACGCACACACACACTCGCACACACACACACACACACACTCGCACACACACACACACACACACACACACACTCGTCGCACACTGAGAGCAACGCTGTCCATGTTTCATGAATACTATTACAAGC
>CASHTC010000445.1:37500-45000 GCA_949357725.1 Hyperoplus immaculatus
TGAGTGAGAGAGTGAGTGAGTGAGTGTGTGTATGTGAGTGTGTGACAGTTTTTAGCCCTTGGTCTATTCTGTTGGCTGTAACTGAGGCATTTCTGGCTTCAGTGTTTGAGTGAGAGAAGTGAAACATGTCGCCACGAAGCCGTGTGTGGTTCAGAATACCAATTCACATCCCAGCGCGACTTATCTGGTCAAAAGCAAAAGCACCTTAGAAAGCCGAGATGTCCCTTTTTTTAGATTTTTAAGCCAGCGGACCGAATAGGATCTGAGAGTCAGAGCGCGTCCGTGCAAACTGCCAAAGCCAATATCTGTTTGCTGCAGAGTACCCGTCCCCTCCCTACTACATCCTACTATGACACACTGCAGTTATCAAGCAATCCCTGTGACATCTGTGTGTGTGTGTGTGTGTGTGTGTGTGTGTGTGTGTGTGTGTGTGTGTGTGTGTGTGTGTGTGTGTGTGTGTGTGTGTGTCTGTTTCTGTCTGTCTGTCTGTCTGTCTGTCTGTATGTCTGTCTGTATGTCTGTCTGTCTGTCTCTGTCTTTGTCTCTCTCTCTGTCTTTCTGTGTGTGTGTGTCTGTTTCTGTCTGTCTTTTTGTCTGTCTGTCTCTCTCTCTGTCTTTCTGTGTGTGTGTGTGTGTGTGTGTCTGTTTCTGTCTGTCTTTTTGTATGTCTGTCTGTCTGTCTGTCTGTCTGTCTGTCTCTCTCTCTGTCTTTCTGTGTGTCTGTGTGTGTGTGTCTGTTTCTGTCTGTCTTTTTGTATGTCTGTCTGTCTGTCTGTCTGTCTGTCTGTCTGTCTGTCTGTCTGTGTGTCTCTCTCTCTTTGTCTCTCTCTCTGTCTTTCTCTCTTTGTCTCTTTCTCTGTCTTTCTGTGTGTGTGTGTGTGTGTCTGTCTGTCTGTCTGTCTGTCTGTGTGTGTGTGCGTGTGTGTGTGTGTGTGTGTGCGTGCATGCGTGCGTGTGTGTGTGTGTGCGTGCGTGCGTGTGTTTTGCGTGCGTGTGTGTGTGTGTGTGTGTGTGCGTGCGTGCGTGTGTTTTGCGTGCGTGCGTGCGTGTGTGTGTGTGTAAAACTAGAGAAAGACATTAATACGATTCCATAAAAAACAAGGCCTTACCTAATATTAGCAGTGGCAGGACTCCGCTGATTTCGCTCTGAAAACACCCAAGAGGAAATGTTTAGTACAATATGACTTATCTAATTTTAAAGGTGCTCCGAGGGACTTCCAGTTTGTGTTCATTCTAGCGCCCCCTTTGGACAAAAGCGGTAGTGTATTTACTACGCCAGCTGTTGTTCCTGGGTGAGCGTATACACCATGACAAAGGCATAAAGAAAAACTATATTAAAAAAATAGCATTCTTTGCACTGATGGTCTCGTTTGCTGTTACATGCCATTCATGATCATCAGAGGAAATATGAGACTGTTTCAGAAATATAAAAAAAAAGTTCCTCGTAGCTGCTTTAATAAATAATCTAATAGCAAAGTTGTATTCAGGGGAAATTGGAATTTCAAGTTATCCACCCTACAGTAAAAAATAAATTACATTTCAAACCTTATCAAGAGGTGCAGGGTTGAAGTGAATGTGTTGTAGATTTGAATAGCCTCTATTCACCAGAGTTACTGAGCAGATAGTCTTAAAGGTTAAGGTTACGAGGAAGAAGTAGAACCTCCCTAGATGGACGTGTGTTTGACATGGTATGAAACGATCTGTCTATTTGCAGATATTAAGAACACATGATACCCCCCACACATGAGAATATAAGACACTGTTCTGTAACTAACGAGGAGTGCCATTGCGGCCTCAGCCTGCTGCTATCATGCTCACTCTGAAATCCTCTGTATGTCTGATGGAATCTCCTTCTGAATAAACCTGATCACTGATGATAAGTCCAGTCTACTACCTTTGTCTTGTCAAGCCATGGGGGATTCGGCTACCACATTTGGCGTCACGATAACGGATATAACAGGAACACGATGAATCTACCTGTACTTGGACGGAAATCATCTGATGAAATGAGAAATGCAGAACAAAGTGGGAATCCCGGATGAACGTCCAAGTTGAAAGGTTCATGTCTGTTCCAGTATCTAAAAATAACTGAGAACTGCTACGGGAGATAATGTGAACTCGGATGAGAGTGCTCTGTGTCAAAGTTCAAGGTCACGGCATGATTGTCCGGTCTGGGGGACTAAACACAGAGGCTCCGTTATGGCCAGGTATCCAGTAGTTCCACTGTTATAACAAAGAACCTTGTGCACGTTTTATTGACTAAGACTTTGGGAAAAAGGCTGGACTGGATTCGAGCTTGTTAAGTCGCTCTGTGCCTTATGTACGCTAAAGAACTTGAGGAAGTAGATTGGAGACCAACGTCTGTCATCAAGTAAGCTGAATGCTCGGGTTACGGCCCCCGCGCTGTCGCAAGTGCATTCCGTGGTCATGGCTGTTAACGGAGATGGCCACACGCATGCCAACCGCATACCATCTTGGACTTTCCTGGGCGGCTGGCCACGTCTGGCGGAGTCTGCCAAGTTTGAAATGGAGGAGCCATCCTCTGTGCCAAAGTTGGATGGACTACATTTCCCATGCAAGCTGACCATGGCTAAAAATATCTGAACTTGAGACTCTTGAGTTTCGGCTGCAGAGGGCTCTCGCACCCTATTCTCTTTTTATCTTCGTTCTGTGTTTATGCAGTTGCTTTGTTGGTCCCTTTCTTATGTAGTTTACTGCAGTAATGCTTTCATCTATGCATTGTATTCTACTTCACTCATAAAGAGTGTTTCTGTGTTTTGTTGGAGGTTTCTGTTAGGCTATTCAAATATGTTTGGTTACATCTTGTTTTGGTAGAATTAGTTAATTCTAAATGGAGGAATGTTGTAGATTTGAATAGCCTCTATTCACCAGAGTTACTGAGCAGATAGTCTTAAAGGTTAAGGTTACGAGGAAGAAGTAGAACCTCCCTAGATGGACGTGTGTTTGACATGGTATGAAACGATCTGTCTATTTGCAGATATTAAGAACACATGATACCCCCCACACATGAGAATATAAGACACTGTTCTGTAACTAACGAGGAGTGCCATTGCGGCCTCAGCCTGCTGCTATCATGCTCACTCTGAAATCCTCTGTATGTCTGATGGAATCTCCTTCTGAATAAACCTGATCACTGATGATAAGTCCAGTCTACTACCTTTGTCTTGTCAAGCCATGGGGGATTCGGCTACCACAAATGCTCCTCCGCTCCACATCGGCGACGTAATGTCCAGAAGGATTAACTTTCAAACTGTATCCAACAATTAGAACGCTGTGGAGAAGAGAAGAATAAACAAATCTATTATATTAAAGACCTTCTTCACCAGTGGGAATATGTAAGGGTTAATGTCCGACGAGGTGTCCAGGTATCAGGGGTTAATGGACACCGTGGAGGCGAGAACAGTTGCCTTCACGAAGTCCATTAATACATGATACCTGGACACCTCGAAGGGCATTAACCCGCTTATACCATAGTCACCTACTAATAAAAATAATAATTAGACCAATCAGTTATATTTTCATGCCTTTTTGTGATCAAATTAGATTTTTTTTTAACGAAACTAGATTTGTTTCGAACGAATAACAACTTGTTTCCACAGCAACGCCCGAGACCTCGTATAATAACTGGAATACCCATTGCAAACCCATAAGGTTCTTATGTAATGAAAACGTAGTTCAGTACTCCAGTCAATAGGAACTACCAAGGATACGACCTAGCGACGACAGAATTTGGCTGTAATGGTGCGTTCAAATTGTACTGAGAGTCGGACCAAGGATACGAGCAACGGGAGACTGCGGCAGCTGTTAGCTACAGAGCTACTGTTATGCTAGCAAGAAGATACAAAGTCAGAAAACATTGCGCACGCTGTACAAACAGTAAATGTAATCAGCCAATATGTTTAACAACAGTTCCATCGAGCTAACAATGCATTTCCCCCAAAATAAATAACGCATTTCACGGAGAATATGACTGGCGAACATGTGTATTACGGGCTACAGCCAGAAGTTATGTGAGGCAGTGACTGACAGCAGTGGCCTGTGTCCAGATAGACAGTGCAGCCGGGCTTTGGTGGCTACATGTAAACTCAGTTACAAACCTTTTTCAAATTAAACAGGAGTATTTACTCACCTTTTTAACGAGATCACCATTGACTTTTAGCCAGAGGACATTAAGTTTAGCCACTTTATTGTACTACTATCGTTACTACAGCTCTTGTGTTACGAGCGCCATCCTGTGGTGTCCAAAGGCTATTGCACGGCAGGATATTTTAGGCTTTATAAATCCCTTATCAACACTGTTTAAACAGCGGCAAGCCGGCGACGCATTTAAGTGGACAGAATGTAAACAGTTCCATCTAGGTGTCCATACATCAGGGGTTAATCCACACCCATGGAATGTTCTCCAGCCAATCAGAATAGAGTATTCACACAGACTATGGTATAAGAAGGCGTATTGAACCCTGAGATCCTATGTTGTATAAATGTGCAAACATTTTAGAAATCGGTTCATCCTAGCCTGAGAAAAGGCAGAAAGAGTGTGTTATGGTCTCACTGTCTAACCCTACATTTTACCAGTGTGACATCACACATGGGAGAATGTAGGGTCAGGATAAACAGGACAGCTGGGCCAAGGGAAGACTGAGGAAAGAAAAACCTCTTTCATTATATTATAATAATGATTTTATAATGATATAATGCTGGTTCCGTATGGGTGAATTATTCCTTTAATTATCCGCTTGCTCCATAATTTAGATTAAGATATTATATGTGTGTGTTCTGGAGTTCATATAGTTCCCCCAAGTATTCACACACACACACACACACACACACACACACACACACACACACAGACACACAGACACACACACACACACACACACCACTGCATGAGGAAGTAAAACTGAAAGTATCGTACTGCGCTACAGAGAGACAGAGGGCGAAGAGGAAGAGATTCCTCATAGCGCGGTTGATCGTGACGTCATTGCCGCTGTCGAACAGAGTGACGCAGCTGCAGTTCAGCCGTTTGACCACGTGGTGTCGCTCAAACCCCTCGAGCCGCCAGCGCGTAAACCTGCACGCAGACAGAGAGAGAGAGGCATTAGATAGGCTTTTTACTAGCTTTTAAAATGTTTCATTTCTATTCATTCGCTTTTCTAATGTGTTTTATTTGTTTTAATCTTGCCCCTGTAAAGCACTTTGAGTGGCCTTGTGTCTGAATTGTGCTATAGAAATAAACTTGCCTTGCCTTAGGCTACTGATTAGTTTTTTGCACATTGCTCATTTGCGCATATTATTAATATTGTTATATTGTCATGTATTCCCTTGTTTACTATGGTAGTGGACCAGACCATACTCCCCTGTGCTCTTGTTGTATGTGTTTTTTTTAAGCTTTTCAGCACATGCGTAATTACGAGCTCTCTTCTTACATCTCGTCTTCTCCGAGAATTAAAAATAAATAAACAAAAAAGGCAATGCATTGTTTGAGATATGAAGGCCAATATGTGAGAAGAAACCGCCAGATACACCGATGAGTTAAAGGTAGGGTCACGTGGCAAGCAGCTGTAGGAACACGTCATCATAGAAACTGAAAGGAACATCGCATGACTAGGTTTATGACTATTATGCTGACCAGAGCCGGCCCGAGGCATAAGCGAACTATGCGGTCGCTTAGAACCCCCGACCTGAGTTTGTGTGTTTGATATCAACATCATGCACATGTAAGTTCTCATCCATGAAAAAAGGAACACAACATTTTGGTCTGGATAGTTATTAAAGAGGACCTATTATACTACTTTTCTGGTCTTAATTTCTTGTTTTACACTGCTATAGAGCAACCTGACACGAATCACATCACAAAAAACTATGTAGATTTTCGGGAAGCTCTTTCTCTTATTTTGGCGATCCAGCACATCCTGTCAACACTTGAGTGTGTGTGCTTCGGCTCCCTCCGCCTGTGCTTCGGCCATCTCCGCTACCCTCCCCCCCCTCCTGCAAACCCCACTCCGTTGTGATTGGTTACCTTCCTTCCGGAACACTTTCAGTGGCAGGAAGCGCGAGCATGGACCTATAAGGGCGCGAGGCAGACGCGAACAGGGAAGTGACAGCATTACCATACATGGAAGCATCGGCGTGGTGACGTCACAAATTTTTATGCAACGTCACAAATTATGAAAGGGTAGACCGCTTTGAACACGTAACTTCTCCACTGTGTTTAGTGGTCTGCGCAGACACCCCAGACGGTCAGCAGGGAATACGTCGAAATGCATGTAAGTCATTATTTGATAATCTAGTATGGTTAAGCATGACTATGAATCATCATAACAACGTTTATAGGTCATAAAAGTCAAAAAGCATCATAGGTCCTCTTTAAGCCTAATGACTGAATCAGTTAATGTGGGAGGTAATTCGAGGTTAACTGATCACGTCCATATAGCTACATTGTGTATTGAGTTTATATAAAACATTTGTTAATGGGGCTGCCCTCAGTTGCCCATGCACTGTGTATAGTCTATAGCCTATTTCAGCCTCGTCTGTGGAAAAAAAGATACAGTAGCTGGACAATAGAGTTCTTCTGCTTCGTTCCTCTCACTGCATTTAAATGTATTCATTATATTACAGAGAAATATGTCCTGTAAAAGAAAAAGAGCACCAAGCCCATCCCAGAGGACCCTGCATAATATTTATTTTAAATTAATATTTTTATGGAAAATCCATGTCCTTCTTCAGTAGCTTCTAATTCGTCTGACCCAGTGTCTCCAAATTATTTTTTCACACAAAATTCCTCAGATTCAGCCTCTTAATTTTCCTCTCAAAGTGCACCAGATTCATGCATTTCATTTTAAAAAGGTAAAAAAAATCTCCCGGGGGGGGGGCATACCCCCGGACCCCCCAAGGACGGTCGGGATCTCGGTTGGCTACTATTTCCCTCCATCAGGACATTGGAGGCACTAGCGAAAAACACTGGGCGTGTGAATGAAATTCAACAAAAGTCAATCATTTGGCCAGCACTAACATTGGAGGGGGACCCTGATCGAATTCCGCTTTGGGCCCCATGAAAGCTTGGGCCGGCTCTGATGCTGACTATGTATCGTGGGCTCATGATTTTTGTATGAGTGGGATATGTATTTATATGTGTTGTGGTGTGTGTGTGTGTGTGTGTGTGTGTGTGTGTGTGTGTGTGTGTGTGTGTGTGTGTGTGTGTGTGTGTATATGTGTGTGTGTTGACGCACCTTGGGACTGGAGCGTCACGTTGCACTTCGACCGTTATTAGAGTTGCTGCTTCCTGGTTTAAATCAGACGAGTCCTCCACCGAAACATCTTCTTCTTCTGCGAATGTTTTAATGTGTTTTTCTTCTTCTTCTTCGCCTGTTAATTGTTTGTTCATGGCGAGATAAACTTGGTGGAGTTTGCGTGTGCCTGGCTGCTGGTTTGGTTTCTGTGTGTGTGTGTGTGTGTGTGTGTGTGTGTGTGTGTGTGTGT
>CASHTC010000445.1:50000-55000 GCA_949357725.1 Hyperoplus immaculatus
ACCTTAAGGTAAAAATAATAACATACGTAAACTATTAACACATACATTTATATACAGCCTATATAAATACATAACATAAACAAACTATTGTTAAGCTGCTTCTCTCTGTGTGCTCATCTTTCCCCCGATTTTAATTCTTACTAGTTTGATACAAATTTAAATTTTAAAAACGTTAGTATTTTTCGTTTGGGATGTAAACTATGTATCCTACTACTTGTCAAATTTCCAGAAAATTTCAGGAATTTTTGGTTTATTCAACGAATTTAAATATTTCTGCCTATATGCAAATAATAAAAAAAAAAGCGTAATTTCGCCATAATTTCTAATAGCAAATGTTAAATAGCAATAATATCCTCATAATGTTGACTTTACATTTGTATTTATTACGGGTGTTTTTTCTTTATGCATTGCATGTAAATGGCCCGTGACTGGGATTCCATACACGAGGGTAAAGAGTTTGATTATTCGCCACTGAATGAAATTTAAAATCGGTGAAAAAAACGTTTAATTAATGACACCAAAGTGAAGGCAAACGAATTATGTGCGTGAATAAATTATCTGAAACAAATTAGATAGCCTATTTAATAAGACAACCAGGAAAACTTTGTCTCACTTGCATTTCTGTGATGTATAGGCTCGTTCTTTCTTCTGTCTTCCCTTTTTATTTGTTGCATAATTGATAAATATATAAAGAAATAATATAGGCAATAAGGCAGGTTTATTTCTATAGCACAATTCAGACACAAGGCCATTCAAAGTGCTTCACAGGGGCATGAAATACATCGAGATTAGACATTGGAAATTGCATTTAAAAGTGGTATAAAAACATGAAAATACATCAGGCTACAATAGGCTTTGCAGTGTAGATTTTAATGTTATTTTTTGAATAAAGTTAAAGACCTCTGAAAAAGAAAAACGTCTCATTGTGTCTGTAGAATTACCAACGCTCTAGAACGTCGATCGATTTTCCATCCGATCCGAAGCCATAACCGTTTGACTCGCATTTGAATAGATGAATAATAATAATAAACATAATTTCATATCCGCAGGGCCACGCGCGCCCCCCCCCCCCCCCCCCACCCGATGCTTACAACTGCTGTTTTTATTAACAGCTTTTTATAGAAACCTATAGCATAACCGTTTTGCAGTTGGCTCTATGGATCTACTTTTATGATGAATATTGTCGAAGTTAAAAGACAGATTTGAACTTGACGTATAGGCCTATACCTAAAGATTTCTCGGTTAATTGCTCATAGTATTCTTAAGAAAGCCAGTAAAGGCAAAATGAAATAAAAATGAATAAATCTCGTATAGGAAATAAAAAAATTGCCTAGAGATGAACAGACGAATTTAATAAGCTAAGGGAATTATTTATTAGCTTTTATGAAAACATTACAGAACAGTGTAGGCCTACACAGACACTGCACTTAAACACACTTGGACACAGACTCCCTAAACATGTCCACACTGGCAATATAAACAATTCCTTACGTTAGTGATATGGGCCTATTTCTAACAGAACATGGTTATTGTCAGTGCCTCAGTTGGGTCATTACGTGATTATTTGGTGACCGCGGCTGCTCGCTCTCATTACAGACTCTATTGCCGTGTTTCATCACTTTGCTTCGGGGACCGTCTGTCTGTCAGCGCGGCCCCTGGAGCTAGACCCCGCCGGCCCGACCCCTCACCCCGCCTAAGGTCAGGGGTCAGCCGGCCACTCCGCCTGCCATTACCGCGGCTCATCAGCCAGCCAGCCCCATGGACCTATTAACATCAGGACCTATAGCGCTATAAACCCAGGCCGTTTAATGATGGCTAAGTAGCCTGCGGGCCTAATAATAACAATTTCCCCCCTTTCAACCCCGTGTAAAACATGGTGGTTTAACTTGTATAGCTGTAAACAAAAGGTGGACACCTTCTAGCTTAATTTAAACTCAAATGTTACATTTTATCTTGTGTTAATTAGACGGTATCCCTCCGCCTACAGCAGACATATAGTTCCCTGGAACGTGTTGTTGCTAAGCGACACATCATTTAGTGAGTTCCGTTCGGCGCATTGATATTTCAATCAGCTGTTAGCTTTCTAGACACACCTGCGTCAGGTAATATTCACTCAAATTCATAAGTTTAGACCAAAACTGTTTCACCAGTGGCATAGGCTTTGTCTGTTTGTCAATACGTAAATTAACAGAAGCTGTAAGCGGTAGAACAGGGTGGGTTCAGCAAGGTTTATCAACAACATAACAGCCGTAAACACTAACAGGGTCTATCTAACGTTATGCTAACAGCTAAAATATATTCTCAAATTAGCCAGTAGCCATCATTATAGGCTAAATAAGCGACACATTTTCATTTACCGATAAATAATTCCTCAACCTAGTCCTATATCCAGCTTCATTTAGCTATTCAACCCTGTTAACGTCACCCAGGGCCTATACATAGACATACATAGGCCTACATGTAATTTTATATATGGGGCCTATAACTGTACAGTAGGCTAATGTTTACAATGTTACTGGAATGCTTATCTCCCCTTTTATTTGTCACGCAGTTAGCAATGTCCGCTAGGTCAGCTGTTGGTTAGGCCTTTAGCTGAACGTTAATATAAGAGCAGGATTCACACGTTAACCCAGTTATAATGTAGCCTGGCTCCGCCCGCCCGCCTACTTCCGGCCAAATTTTATTTTCCCTTCAGTAGTCACAAATGAAATGAAGTACGATGGTCTGGTAGCACCAGGCTAGTTATAATGTAAAGTAAAGTAAGTAACATGTATTTATAAAAGCACATGTTTAACAGTTTGCACTGACCAAAGAGCTGAGCACAGTGCATTCAGTAGGCCAACATGAAGGCAAAATAACAACAACCATAGAAAAAATAATAATTAAAGACATATAACCCGGACATCCACACACAAACATAGACAGTCGGCTTAGTGCAGATGTCAGATAGCTAATGGGGAGGAAAAGCCAGGTTGTATGGATGGGTTTTGAGCCTTGATTTAAAGGCGTAAATGGAAGGGGCATCATAATGGATGGATTCTGTAGGCTACGTGTATTTCGTCTGTAGCCTAGTGCACTGAAATAAATGTTATTGACTAATTTTCCCTGCTGCTCTTAGCTTAGCAATGGATGGAATATATATAACAAGTACCTATTCCCCTAATGTAGTCTATAGGTTATATTCCTCCAATTGCTTAGCTTAGTGTGTCTCTCTGTGTGTGTGTGTGTGTGTGTGTGTGTGTGTGTGTGTGTGTTTGACTAGTTTGAATTTGACTTTAAATGTAACACTATCCCAGTACTTTCATGATAACACAATTATTTAATATGATGGATGGATGTGGACTTCTTGATTTGGTTGTTAAAGTTATAGGCTATATATTTAGGTAAGGGAGATATTACAATATCCCCTGTATAATAATATCAATTTAATGACTTTAGAAAGTGTGTGTGTGTGTGTGTGTGTGTGTGTGTGTGTGTGTGTGTGTGTGTGTGTGTGTGTGTGTGTGTGTGTGTGTAAACCAGAAATGTAGAAATCAGTTAAGTTGTTATGAGAGCAATTGTGTAAGCATCAAAATACTGTGACAGTAAAGTTGCGTTGCTAGCTATAAGCTCAAAGTGTGCAGCCGGCTAAATAATGTTTCCTCCATTGCTCCGTGGAAAATAAGGATCAGGACTGTCTAGTGACTGATAAGAAAGAAAAGCCCCTTTCATATAGACCCACACACACACACACACACACACACACTCACACACACTCACACTCACACTCACACACACTCACACTCACACTCACACTCACACACACACTCACACTCACACACACACTCACACACACACTCACACACACACACTCCGGCCCCCCGCGGCTCACTGTCATGTCGGTGTAACTCAGCACATCTCAAATAAATTAATTCCAAATGAACTGATAGCATCTCGGAGCCATGTGATTATATATTTGTAATTTCCCCCTCGAGATTTTACTGTATCACAAAATGGCCCAATCGGCAAAAAGTAGGACCACAGTGGACACAAAAATAAACCTTTTAAATCCATGTTACCACTTTTTCTTTATTAAATAGGTAACACTTTATAATAACTATCCGTTGTAACTTGTTAATAGATCATTAGTAAACTCTTAATTAATGATAATTAATGATTTTTTAAGTGTTTGTTAGCAGTTTGTTAAGGATTTATAACAATGGTAGATAGTTAATAGCTTAATAATTGAATCAGTTCATCTGGGAGGTAATCCGAGATACCGACGAGGCTGAAATAGGCCTATAGACTATACACAGTGCATGGGCAACTGAGGCAGCCCCATTTTCAAATATTTTTAAATAAACTCAATACACACTGTGCATGCCATGGACTTGAACGTGATGTGATCAGTTAATCTCGGATTACCTCCCAGATGAACTGATTCAATTATTAAGCTATTAACTATCTACTATTGTTATAAATCCTTAACAAACTGCTAACAAACACTTAACAAATCATTAATAATCATTAATTAAGAGTTTACTAATGATCTATTAACGAGTTACAACGGATAGTTATTATAAAGTGTTACCAATAAATAAATAAAAATATATGTTTTTTTCACTTCAAGCTAACTTTGTATTAGGCTCCTGAAAATAATCAAGCTCGATCATAACGTAAGCCTACTAATGTGTATTGTGTATTTTAATCTTGCCCCTGTAAAGCACTTTGAATGGCCTTGTGTCTGAGTTGTGCCATAGAAATAAACTTGCCTTGCCTACTACATTACAAAGCAAATTGACTTTCTATCGGCGTCCATCGCGTGTATTGACATCTGTGTTAAACCTTTTACACTATAGTCGACATTTGACAACACACACACACACACACACACACACACAAACACACACACACACACACACACACACACACACACACACACACCTCGACTAAACAGTGTAAATGAAGCTTGGGAGGTCAGGTCAGGGGAAACAGTGACTCCCTCTGTATTGATTTCCAAT
>CASHTC010000445.1:62500-65000 GCA_949357725.1 Hyperoplus immaculatus
TCTGCCTCTCTCCCTCTCTGCCTCTCTCCCTCTCTCCCTCTCTGCCTCTCTGCCTCTCTCCCTCTCTGCCTCTCTGCCTCTCTCCCTCTCTGCCTCTCTGCCTCTCTCCCTCTCTCCCTCTCTGCCTCTCTCCCTCCTCCCTCTCTGCCTCTCTGCCTCTCTGCCTCTCTCCCTCTCTCCCTCTCTCCCTCTCTGCCCTCTCTCCCTCTCTGCCTCTCTCCCTCTCTCCTCTCTCCCTCTCTCCCTCTCTCCCTCTCTGCCTCTCTCCCTCTCTGCCTCTCTGCCTCTCTCCCTCTCTCCCTCTCTCCCTCTCTCCCTCTCTTCCTCTCTTCCTCTCTCCCTCTCTTCCTCTCTCCCTCTCTCCCTCTCCGCCTCTCCGATAGTGTGCCATTGGGTGCAGTTCTGTCATGTTGTGGCTCCACATCCGTCAATCACATTTATTTTAGCGGTGAAATATTTTTATTGACAGTTTTTACGAGTTGTAGGAGACATCTAACAAACCTCCCTCTGCCTCTCCACCTGCTCTGCCTCGCTGCCAACACACACACAACACACACACACACACACACACACACACACACACACACACACACACACACACACACACACACACACACACACACACACACTGCCAATACACTCGTACCCCTTCATATCACGTTCAGTACATTGAATAGCACTCTTATCAAATTTTTTTCAAGTTAGGTTTCTTTATGTGTCAAGTTAAACAAGGTAAATCAAAATTCGTTCTTCGCATATCCCCTTCTCAAGTCCCCACACTCCTGAGGGGGTCAGAGCACAGGGTCAGCCATAGTACAGCGCCCCTGGAGCAGTTTGGGGTTAAGTGTCTTGCTCATGGACACAATGGTAGAGATGGTGGTGCACCGTAGATGTAATACCAGCCACCACTAGTTTTACTACTAACACCCTCCTGTCCGGTGCCGGGGATCCAACCAGAGACCTCATGGTTACTGGTTGTTGTTTTTTAAGTTAAAAACACCCATCACTGACTCTAATCTACTATATATGCAACATATTGTTAAAATCATTTATTTCTACCTTTTGTCTCACTGTTTTATGTATATTTATTTTTAACCTTATGTGTTCTTTCTCCCTACTTTTTTAAAATGTCTTATACGGATTAATGTTTGTAGCCAACCTATAATATATCTCTCAGCTGGCCTGGGAACACAGCTATGGATCCCCTAGGAAAAGCTGGAGAAAGTTACCCGAGATAGGGGACGTCTTCTGGCCCCTATAAACTTGGATTAGCAGCGGTTTGGAAAATAAACCGATGGATGTACAGCTCCAGAAAAAAAATGAAGAGACCACTCCAAATGTTCAGTGTCTCCTGTTTTACTCTTTAGAGGAATATGTTTGAGTAGAATGAACATTTTGGTTCTATAATATAAACTACTGACAACATTTCTACCAAATTCACCATAAAAATATTGTCATTTAGAGCATTTTCAATAAGTAATGTAGAGATGAAGATTGAAGAAAAATCCAGACTGGTCTCTTCATTTTTTCCAGGGCTGTATATTCTGTATATTTGAGCTGTAAAGATGTAGCCGTGAGACATAATAATTTCTTGGACTCAAAGCTTCATTTTCTTTACAGCCATTTTACAAGGTTAATGCAATCAATGCTGGTGCCCCATTAGCACATCCCAACATTGTGTATCCTCCGCGCTGCATTCCAAACATCCCTGGTATTATTTCAGTCCCATCTATCAGCCATTATATATATGTCTTTCTTCTCTCAGCTCCCTCCATCTTTTCTCCA
Source organism: Hyperoplus immaculatus (assembly GCA_949357725.1). NCBI lineage: Eukaryota > Metazoa > Chordata > Actinopteri > Uranoscopiformes > Ammodytidae > Hyperoplus > Hyperoplus immaculatus. Next base: position 64,286 of record CASHTC010000445.1, read on the forward strand.
GCCAGCCTGTGTGTGTGTGTGTGTGTGTGAGTGTGTGTGTGTGTGTGTGTGTGAGCATTCGGTGGGGCGGGGTGAGGGTGGGAAGGGGTGGGTGGCTGGGTGGGTTGTTAAACATTTTTCTTCCTTCTTAATTGTTTTGACTTGTGCCATTGGCATCCCGATTAGGCCCCATCGACTTCCCACCGCTAAGTGCATTGATTTCTACATTTCTCATTGATCCCCGCGTCTAAATCTACCCACACACACACACACACACACACACACACACACACACTCTCTCTGTCTCTCTCTTTCTCTCCATGAAAACCTCGCTGGCGGAGCATGTGTGTGTGCGTGTGTGTGTGCGTGTGTGTGTGAGAGAGAGAGAGAGAGAGCAAATTGAGTGTAAGACATAGTTCTTGCGTTGCATCACACCTTTTCAATAACATTTTGATATAAATAACAACATACAGTACCTTGGGGTCGGACAGAAAAAATTGAAAGATGAATTTGATTTTAAATTTGTAAATTTTGAATAGAATGGCTGAGGCTAGTTCAAGACTCTTTCTAAAACACCTTTTACCTCCTTATATTTCTTGTAATTTTTGCAGCTACAGTAGGTCTTGCTATCATTACACACACACACACACACACACACACACACACACACACACACACACACACACACACACGCGCACACACACACACACACACTCTTTCCTCTTGATCGTGTTCC